>VDFB02347508.1:36047-164741 GCA_007258455.2 Sequoia sempervirens
GCTACATTGCCCCCTTGAGAGATTGGGCAAAAAAATGCAAAATTAGGTCGAGCTCGTGAAAAAGATTCAATGATGATTCAAGAGCGGAAAATAGCCCACAAGATGCGAAATTAGGCTCATGACAATGAAAATGGACCAAAAAATCCTTTGTTAGGGAAAAAACATATTAAATGGGTTAAAAAACCCTAAAAATACCCAAAAAACCCTAGAAAAATGTGCATATAAGGGGTTAGGAGAGTCATTTCAAATCATTTGTTCACTTGCCTTTTAGATATTTTGTTGATTTTTCTCTGAGGCATGGACGGAATGGTTGCTCACCTGCTCCCCATACATTGGACGGATCAAGTTCGTGAGTTCCAGCATCCTCAGGACGTAGGATCCCCGGTACACCTTTTAAAACTTTTCTTGTTTTTGGTGCATTTATTAGGGTATCTTTAGGTCAGCCAAAAGTGGCTCCCTAGGGTGTCACAAATGTTACGAGCGACATCGCTTTTGTAGATGCCAACCCACATTTGCAATGGAGCATTGTGCGGCACTTTAGGGTTCTAGAGTCATGCAAAAATGCTAACTCACATTTGTAAGATAGAGTCACGTGGCCCTAGGAGGTTCTGGCATTGCACAAAAATGCCAACTTGCCTTTGTAAGATAGCATCACATTTGATTTCAGCGTCACATTTGCAAGATGTAAAGTGTTACTTTTACAAATTCCACACCGCCTTTGACATACCGACTCGCTTTTTCTTTTAAAGGATTTTTTAATTTTGACAAGGTGTCCGTTTTGCGATTTTTTGATTTTATGTGTGTTTTAGTTGCAGGAGGTCCTGTTGGTGCTCCATTTGAAGGAGCATAAGAGCTGGTTTCTACACCGAGCTAGGAATTTTTCGGATCAAGCCATGTTTTTCCTTGGAGCAATTGGTTTTGGTCACATTTCCCATATGCTAGAGGTGCGGACGCACCTCACGATGATGACATTGGTTGAGAGATGGCGGAGCGAGACCTGTTCATTCCACCTACCGATTGGCGAGGCCACCGTCACCTTGGAGGAAATGTGGTGAATCTCGATTCATGGTGAGCACATCATCTACGACATCGAGGCCAACAATGATGCCATTTTTTTCTTTTTTTGGTGTCAACTCGTATGAGGTGGACAACGGCTAGATAGACCACTGATATGAGGGGATTGCCCCTAATTTGATATTGTTCATTGGCGCATTGATCTTGGGAGTCCTTGTTCCAGATCGGCGAGCTCGAGGATGTAGCATTTTTTGGGGGATCGTTTAGTTCAGGATGATGGAGGAGATTACTATCTATGCCTAGGGCTAGTTGTCCTAGCCTCATTGTATCATGATATGCACTAGGTAGTATACAATGGGGCCCGCAACATTGGAGTGGGTGGCACCCTTTTTACATGTGGGCCTATGAGTACATTGCCATCTTGAGGCCACAGATTGCAGATGTCCAGACCGACCATAATGATCCTGCAGTGTACAGATACTAGGGGATGACTACCCTCCACTTCACAGGTATCATAAGCATCCCACACTGGAGGCAGGTTTTGAATGAGATGAAAGTTTTCACATGGAGGCCTTGGCTCTAGTTTCCAAGATGGCACGATGATGATGATGATCATCTTTTCTACTGTTAGCAGTCTCGATATATGTAGGGATGAGAGCATTACATGGTTGAGCGGTACCTCCCAAATAAGGTTTCCCACCAGTTCGGGGAGGTGCAGGATGCACCTAATGATACACAGAGAGCCATCTTTTCCTGCAGGTCCAAACATGAAGCATGGGGACAAAGGATCCCACCCTAGTAGGTGATTGATGATTTTAGGCAACTGGTTATGGTGCCATGAGTGTGCTTTGATGATTCTATAGATGCAAGGATGACCCAGGATTATGATGTATATTGGCAAGCCCATGCCTCTATTTGATTGACTTTTCCATTAGTGCCAGCCGCAGGGAGAGGACAAGTCAGGGGACCTCAAATTGGCTAGGTTCCACAGTAGTTAGGGGGTCAGCCACAAGACTGATAGGATAGGGGTGGGGATCACAACAGACAGATCCCACCATTAGTGCCACCTTTTGTACAAAGGCCACCCGTCTAGCCACCACAATAGCCACACATGCCACCCCCACAACCACCACAAGGTGCCAATCCTAGGGACAACTAGATAGCAGCACTGCAAGAATAAATTCAGGTTTTGATAGGGCAGCTTTAGTAGGATAAGGCCCAAATACAAATATTGGTCTAGGAGAGGGACCAAGCTCGACAGGAGATATTGCAGGAGCGCCAAATGAGACAGGACTCAGATACAACTCTTGCACTTGAGACGGGATGAAGGAAACAATTAGAGGCTGCAACTCAGCAGATTCAGGTATAGACTACGACTCTGGCCAAGATTTATGGCTGAGTGATGCAGGAGGCCTCGTATTACAAGGCCGTGTACTACAAAGCTATGGAAGAGGAGCAGAGGAAGCCAGATTTCTCCCACCTCAGTCAGATTTCTCCCACCAGGACCCCTTGTGCAGGCACATTAGGAAGACCATTAGGGTCTCACCATTAGAGCCAAGGCAGCCATCATAGAGGCAGACAGAGTGAGGGCAGCTCAGGATATTGATAGTACACAGGAACATAATTTTTGTAAATCCTGATTATGATGTGTATACATTCATTGGCTAAGTTTTTTGACTATCCTCTTGTATATTTGATACTATATATCTAATTCTGATGTATCCTGACATTCAAATTTTTTGATATATATATGAGATGACTTGCGATGTGTTCATATGATGTGATGTTTATTTTATTTTATTTGATGTGTACATATATATAAATGGATGGATGAATGTAATGTTTATTTTATGATGTTTTATGCTTTATGATGTGATGCAATATTATGATGGATGCAAATGTATTTATGGTTGATGTATGCAATGCAATGATATGTTCTATTTCTTTTTTGTGTCTTTTCTATGTGTGATATGATGATGCAATATGTATGTATGCATGATGCAAAAAATGTGATGTTTCCTATATGATTATGCAATTGATGTTTTATGCAAATGTATAGTTTATGAGATGCTTTAGAATAACCAATCTATATTATGATTAATAAAAATGCAATGTGTATGAGATGATTGATGTTTCCTATTATGTATGATATGAATGATATGCAGTATGCTGACATTTTGTGGATGTAGGGTGGATTCATATATAGATGTTTTGTGTTTTTGAATGTCATGAATCCATGTTAGTATTAGTATTTGGAAAAGATAGAAGAAAGAGAAACCAACCCTTGACTTCAAGATGATACAGAAATTATGATGATAATGATAATGATTGCTTATCAAAGATTGGGGATATAAAGAGCTTACTTACCTTATTTTTTATAACACACATAGATACGATGCATCAAGGTATAAAGAACTAGGATGAAATTGTACCTAGTGCGATGGAATTTGATTTGACAATCAGATAGGAGTATCCATGTTCACACCTAACATACAAAACCTTGTTTAGGATGCAATTCAGATATTTTAAACATCTTAGACCAAAACATAAAAAAGAAGAACCTTCCCATGTGGTCAACAAGATATTCAAAATACCCTCCCTATAGACCAAACAAAGTAAGAATGACCAAGGTTATATTACAAGAATATCCAACAAGAACATCAGATAAAAAGATAATGATCAATGACCCATTCCTTTCTCTCTAAATCATTTTGCTAAGAAATCATTGAGAGTTCATTGGAATGAGTGCAATAAGATAAATCAACAAGACAAAAATCAAGTAAACAAACAAGCTATTGTTCTTCATACCTCTAGCCAATACTAAACTACAATGATGCCAAATGTTGATGTCCATTTTAGGAAGGATGCATCATAGGACATGATGTTATTAGATGATTTTGGGACTAACTGGATGATGGGCTGCTAGTACTTAGAGTTTACCAACTTGTTTACCTACTGACCTAGACTTGAGACCTTGATGTTTGAGTTTTCACTTTCAATTTTCTATACTTGTTTCTAATTGTCTTACCAAAGGTTGGGGGTGACGGTCATTTATTATAAGCGGATTTTATTGCAAGTGAACATGAAATGGGATGGATGATTTTTTGGGTTTTTTGAATGTTTTTGGTATTTTTGAAATGTTTTGAGGCTATTTTGGTATTTTTGAGATGTTTTAAAAATGTTTTGATTTTTAATTTTTCTAATGTTTTTGTGTTTTCTGATATTTTGACCAAGAACCTAACCTAAATACCTATCCTAGGGGCCTCAGGGGCTGATCAAAGATTAGCCTTGCCTACTTTATACATGTAGAGACCACGTAGTTCGACTGACATAGACTCGTTTATTGATGAGAAATGAACAAACAAATTTTTTAGTTTATTATGACGGACTCCTAAAAGACTGACCTAATGTGTCTCGGGGGAACATTGATGATGGCCTTGCCTACATTCAAGCTCAGAGACCCGTAGTTTGACAAGATGACTCTGTTTTTTACTTTTTTCTGAATTTTTGACCTATTTTTTGGATTTTGATATGTTTTGGATGTTTTGGGTTTTCTAATTTTGTGAATGTTTTTGGATTTTTTTATTTTTAAGGAAGACTTCAAGAATATACACTAATCTGATCCAATGTAGGTATAAGAACATGCCCCTAGCGTGATGTGATAGACTACTCTGATATAGGCAGGACAAATTGACCTTAGGAATGGTGCTAAGTAGTACTAGGAGGGATCATGATACAAACACAAGATCAAGCTATGATGCAAATGTGGATGGGTGATGGGAGGATCAATGGAATGCAATGGCTAAATGATGTAGAGAAAGTCATGGGGATCATGGTGGATGAAAAGTGCTTTATTTACATAAGGCGCCTTTTTTCCAGGTTTTCACCAAGGTACTTTCCCAAAGTGCCACCGAAGTGGTTTTCACTAGAGGGTGATTTTTTTCTTTATTGTTTTCAATCCTTTTTTTATTTTTTATTTTTATTTTTTGGATTTATACCTCACAAGTTTAGGCATAAATTTTTTTGAGATGGGAGCTATTGATAGGCTTCTACAGAGGTTCACCTTCTAGTGTGGATAGTTGATATGCTCCTAATTTGTACCTCACTATGATGATGAAGGGTCCCAACCAATTGAATTCAAACTTTCCCTTGTTTTCTATATTTGGTACATTTTTCTAATTCTCCTCCAATATGAGCTCTCTGACTTGAAAGGTCCAACTCCTAATCTTCTTATTATAGCTCCTCTTGAGATGGTTCTAATAGACTTGTAGGTGATTCAAGGCATCCATGTGCCACTCATCCAGTAGTTCCAGCTCATTCAACCGTGACACCCAATATTCTTCGTCAGTAATTAGGTTTTACAATTATATTCTCAGGGATGGAAGCTTGATCTCAATGGGGAGGATGCCTTTTGATCCATAGACTAGGGAGAATGGGGTTACACATAGAGGCATGCAAATACTCATTCGATAGGCTTATAAGGTGGGATTTAGATATAAATGCTAGTCATGGCTAGCTTCATTAACTGTCTTCTTTAGGATTTTCAAGATGGTTTTATTAGAAGCCTGAGCTTGGCAATTTCCCTGGGGGTAGTATGGAGTAGAGAAGTGATGCTAGATATTGAATTTTTGGCATAGTTTTTGAACATCCTGGTTTTTGAAAGGTGTCCAGTTATCTGAGATAAGGGATTGTGGGACACTGTAGCAGTAGATGAGGTAGTTTAGGATGAATTTGGATATCTTCTTCCCTATTACATAGGTCTTCGGGATGGCCTCTACCCACTTCATGAAGTACTCAGTGGTGATGATAATGAACTTGTTTCAATTGGATGAGGTGGGAGAGATTTTACCAATGAGATCGAGCCCCCATTGTGAAAAGGGATAAGGTGTTATGATCAATCATAGCTCCTAGGTTGGTGCATGGATGAGGTCCCCATGTTGACATTGCAAACACCTTCAGACATAGTTGTGAGCTTCCTTTTCCATTTTCAGCCAATAGTACCCAGTCCTCAACAGTTTCTTAGCAAAGGTCATACCACTTGAATGTGATCCACAAATTCCACTGTGTACCTTGGTTAAAGCAGTCAAAGCTTCCTTAGGATTAAGGCATTGTAATAAGGTTCCTTCGATACACCTACGGTATAGGGTGTCTCCTAAGATAACAAAGCGGGATAACTTCTTGACAAATTTTATTTTAAGGTTCAGGGTGATATCGTCGAGGAGGACTCCTATTTTCAATTAGGTTTATATGTCATGATACCAAGGGTCATCGAGACCAATGATTTCACACATGAATTCAGACTCTAGTACCTCAAATGCTGATACGAGAAGCTGCTCTACCAAGAGTTCATGTTTATGGACATTGTGTGGGATATCCAGTAGTGATCTAATTGTTTCCATGGAATCTGTTGCTCTATTGTTTTCCCTTGGTATTTTCTCAAACATGATTTCAATGAAGAACTCTTTGAGGATTTCAACCAGTTTCTTGTATGGAGTCAATTTGTCATCCTTTGTTTGCTATTCATCATTGACTTGGTTGATGATAAGTTGTGAGTCCCCATAGACCTTGAGTTCCATGATCTGCCATTGTACTACAATTTTGAGTCCTATAACAAGAGCTTCATATTCTGCAGTGTTGTTTGTGCAAGGAAAAGACAACTTGTATGACTTTGGTATGTAATGAAGAAAACTCCAGCTCTTGACCCATGTTGTGTGTAGGATCCATCAAAATATACTTTCTAGTGATCTACTACGCTTAGGTTAAAAATTGACTCAGCAAGGAATTTTAATATCAATGGGTTTTGTGAGTATATCGATGCCTCTACTAGTTGGTCTACAATTACTTGTCCTTTAATGGCCTTCTTTTCTACATACTCATTGTCATATTCTATTAGGATGATGACCCATTTAGTTGTGCACCCCGTGAGCATTGCTTTGGAAAGTAGATACTTGAGAGGGTCTATCTTGGCAATGATTTTTATCTGGTGAGACAACATATAGTGTCTGAACTTCTATGCTGTGAACACCACTGCTAGACAAGCCTTTTAAATGAATGTGTAATTCAGCTCGTGTCCCATCATGGTTCTACCAATATATTAAATAGCTCTCTTTTTCCCATTTTCATCATGTTGAGCTAGGAGAGCACCAAGGGCTACTACTATTGCCGATATATACAAGATCAATGGTTTGTTTGGAATTGCTGGCATAAGGACTGGAGGCATCAGCAAGTACTCCTTGATTTTATTGAAAGCCTGGTCACATTTCTCATCTGATTTGTATGCTACCCCCTTGTGGAGTAGATGAGAATATGGGATAGCCTTATTTGCTAACTGTACTATAAACCAGTGAATGGTTTGGAGCCTTCACTGCAAACCCCTTAACTACTTCAATGTTCTTGGTACCTCCATCTCAAGAATTGCTTTGACTTTGGTGGGGTCTATCTCAATTCCCCTCATAGATATAATATACCCGAGGATTTTTCTTAGTTGTACACCAAAGACACACTTCTTTGGATTAAGTTTGACCTTATACTCTTCTAGCCTATCAAAGATAGAGCTTAGTGCTGCTATGTGATCTCGATGTTTCTTCAATTTGGCCAATATGTCATCCACATAGTCTTCCACAGTTTTGTGAATCATGTCATGGAATATTAGTGTCATAGCTCTTTGGTAGGTAGCTCCTATGTTTTTCAACCCAAATGGCATCATGTTTCGGCAGTAAGTCCCCCATGGACAAGTGAAAGCTATCTTTTGTTGGTCAACTTTACCTATCATGATCCAATTGTACCCTGAGAATTCATCCATTAGTGATAGCATTTCATGCCCCACCATCATATCCACAATCATGTCTATGTTTCGGAGAGGGAAATCATCCTTAGGGAATGCTTTATTTAGGTTCCTAAAGTCAGTGCAGATGTGAAAGCCCCCAGTGGGCTTAGAGATTGGTACAATATTTGAAACCAATTTTGGATAATCAATTGGCCATATGAAGCCAGCATCAAGGAGCTTCTATAATTCAAGTTTGACTAGTAATGCTATTTGTGGGTGCATCTTCCTCAAATTTTATCTTACTGGTTTTGCCTCTAGATATATGGCTAGATGGTGAACTACAACTTCTAGATCAAACCAATATTGTTAGCGTAGGTCCATGTGAATTTTACCTTTCTTTCCCTTAGAAAAGCAGCTAGAAGTTCTAATTCTTCTTTCAAAAGTGATTCTGCATAAAAGGTGATATGTGGTGCTTCCTCGGTCCTTGGATTGACTGGATTACATTTCTTTGCCAAGACTGCTAAATTTTCCTGATGAATAATACTAAGGGGAGGATAGAATACCTCATCCTTTAGCACTTCAGAGAGGTTTTCACCATTGGATGTGATCCTTTATTTTTACTATTTTTGGGTTAGAGAGTGCCACAATGTGGTTTTCACTCAAAGACCTAAATATTATTCTAAAATTTTCACTTTTGTGACTAAGGGATTCAATCATTTCCTCATAGTATGCATGTGTGTCCAACTCAATGTTGAACCCAACTTTATGATCTCCACATGGTAGAGTATCCCGCAGTCCCATGAATTCCAAGAGAGCCTCATCATTTTTGAACGTGTCTAAAATTGGTGGTCCTCATTGGCCGTAATCGATGAGTTGGGGGTAGAAAAGTTTTAGCTCATTGGTTTGGTTACTTGGTTTGAAAGATAGGGTACTAATCATGAAAAGAGAGGAATATTTGAATAGCATGGGTAGGTTCATGATAGGTTCCCTATCACACACATTGGTTATATCAAAGGTATAGTTATCTAAAGGTAAACCTATGGACACCAGTAACTGAGGAGGAGCTTTCACTTTTCTAACTGGGGCACCTTTGCCAAGTATGATTATTTTCGGAGGGGTACATCTAAGGCCAAGATTCTTTATACACTTCTCAGGGAATGATAGGTTCTAGAAGACCATTTTCATTTTTCTTGAGTTTCTTGTTCCTATTATAGCCCATGCCAAGCATCATCTGTAGTCCTTTGTAGTCATCATCCATTGGAAGAGTAGGTTTGGGTCTTTCATCTCGGTATAGCAGGCTTGATATATCCTTTTCATCTACCATTTCCCAACTTAGGTCTCCCCAACATTTGAATCTAGAGGGGTCTTCTTTGAAGGTTTGAGATGGTGTGTCAATCGGTTGGGGTTACCCATGGGATTGAGGAGATTGAGGTAACTCTCCTACCACAAAGGAACTCTTTTTCATTTTGTAGTCCCCACACCCATTATCTTGGATAATGAATTTAATACCAAAGTTTTTTTGAATGAAGGGTGTCTTTGTCTCAAAAGTGGATGCTAGGATAGATGGGTCTATATATGGAGATGTGGGTCCCTCATCATTCTTTGGGACTTGAGGGATCTTGTAGTACTTGACTTTTAGATTCTTGAAATAATAAAATGGTTTAGGATCTCCATGGATGGTGACCTCTTGATTTTGATAGGGAAACTCGATACATTGATGGAAGGTGGATGTGACAGCTTGCATCCCATGGATCCATGGGTACCCCAGGAGGATATTGTAAGGTAATTCAAGATCTAGGACTTGGCATGTAGTTTCCATGATTGCTAGCCCTACCTGAATAGGGAGTTGAATGGTGCCTTGAGACACCCATTCTTGATCATCATATTCCCTAATAGTAATACCCTTACCTTTCTCAATGACATCTTCAAAGAATCCTAGATTCTTTATTAGCTCGAGAGTACATATATTCAAGCTTGCACCTCCATCCACCAAGACTCGTTTGACTTTATTCTTATGAACTAAGACTTTGAGATGGAGTGCATGGTTATGAGATGGTTGTGTTGGGAAGTTCTAATCAAAAAATGTTAGAAGATGTGGCATGGTAATGTGTCTAACCATAGCTTGGAATTGGTCTGTGTCAAGATCTATGGGGACAATGGATGAAGCCAAATCTTTTTCTAGGATTTCCCTATGTGCGGGTGAGATTTTCAGCAACTCCATGATGGAGATCTGAGTTGGGGTCCTTTTCAATTGATCCAAGACATTATAACCATCGGGAATTGACTTTGGATTGGTAGCAGATGCTTTGGGTGGTAGGGATGGTCTTGGAATGGTAAATTTTACACCACGTGTGGTGACTCCACAGTTGGCTCTGGATCCTTTAATGCTGACAACAGTAACCCACTCATCTAAGGATGCAACAACATGGTCATAAACATGGTTCAAATTATTATAATTTTCCTTACCATTGTTTTTCCCTTTATTATGATCCAACATCGGATTCGTGTATATTTTTAGATCTTGATTTCCTACGAGTTGTTCAATGGTTATGGTTCTGTCATCAATGAGGTCCCAAATCAGATTTTTAAGTCACATGCAACTAGCTATTGTGTGTCCCTTTATTTTGTGGAAATCACAGACTTGTTTTTCATTATACCACGGTGGTTTAACTTGAGGCTCTTGATAATTGTCATAAATAGGGATCTCGATGAGATTTTCTTGAACTAACCGTTGCATGACAGACTCAATTGGTTCCCCAAGTGGTGTGTATTTTTGTTTAGAGGGGATACTTCCTTGGGGGTGGTCCCCCTTGATTGTTTAGGTTATTGACCGCTTGATTGTTGGTTTTTTGTGATGATGTGTTGTCTTGTGTGTTGTTTTGGTTGTTGACTTGTGGTTGTTGATATGATTGCGGGGAACTGATTATAACTTTGGTGTCAACCACACCATCATTAGTAACATTTTTTTTTTTTCCAATGTGCGAGGTTTTTCATTATAACTAGTTGATGGACAATTTTCTTGATAAGTAGGTGTCCCCCCTTTTGTGAAGAGGGATCTTTCGATGTTGAGCACCTTGGAGATCAATTGGTCATATGTGGTGATGCATTGCATCTTTAGATGGAAGGACAAGGTCCCTTCGAGATTGGAAATGATAGTACAAATGTGATGTTCTTTTGGCATAGTCCACTTGCTCCTGTTGGCCTTGGATCACCATCATTTCAAGAAGGATGTAAATGTTTCCCCCTTGGCTTGTTTAAGATTGGATAGTTCTTCTAAACTCACATCCATTCTTATGTTGAATGAATAGTTTTGTATGAACAAGTCCACAATTTATTAAAACTTTTTGATTTTGGGAGGAAGGCGAGAGAACCATTCCATTGCTGGTCCAACCAAGCTTTGAGGGAATAGTCGCATTGGATAAGAGTTGTATGCAACTTCCATAAAGTAAACATGAAATTCCCTGATGTGATCTTCAGGGTTGCTAGTCCCATGATATTTTTCAAACTTAGGTATTTTGAACCCTTGTGGGAATGGCACCATCACAATGCTTCTATCAAATTGATAAGGGCACAAATTCCTTTTTTTTTTGTTTTTCCAAATTGTAGGTCTAGCACTTTTTGTGAGAGAAATTTGATTTGTGCAGACACATCATTTTACGGATCGAGTGGTGGGATGAATGTGTTTTGAGGTGGTTTGTTTTTTGTGTTCATGATATGTTGTTGCAAGCTTTGTTGTGCTACCAATGCTTGTTGGTATGCCTACAATTATTGTTGTGCCAACAACACTTGTTGTTGGTCCTGCTGTTGTGTCAACAATGCTTGTTGTTGGGCTTGTAACTAAGTTTCTTTTTGTTGTACTTGGTATTGTTGTAAGGATTGTTGATAAGCTTGTTGTTGTAACAAGGCTTGAGCTTGAGCTTACTACGCTTGATACTGAGCTTATGCTTGAGCTTGAGCTTGTTGGGTGGCTTTTGTAGCTTGTGTGGCTTGTTGTTGTTGCTGCAATAAGGCTTGAGCTTGTGCTTGGGAAGCTTGTTGTGTTTGTCATGCAGCTTGTACAGCCTGTTCTTGTTTGGAAGCTTGCTATGTAGCTTGTGTGGCTTGTTGATCTTGAAATTGTTGGAATGCTTTTGTATAGGCTTGTTGAGTAGCTTTTAGCGTGATGTATTGATTCACCATGTTTGGATTTGGTGGTGGAGGTGGAGGATTCAGAATGGTTTGAGATGTTGTTATAATATTTTGTTGAGGTGGTTGTGTTGTTGGGTTGATGATAAGGGATTGTGTGGTAGATGGTGTGGTTGATATGCTAAGTCCTTGGGAGACCACGTTTTGAGATGTTTGAGGTGTTGTAGATGGTGTAGTGATTGATTGTGTTGTTTTTATTGGTGCCACCTAGTGTTGCAATATCAGTGGCATGTTTGGAGAATTTGGTATGTTGATTTGATTCAAGATTGGAGGATTGGTAAATGGGGTTTCCCTAAACCAAGGATTGGTGAGGATGCTAATGGTAGAGGGGGAAATGGTGGGAAGATGGGTGGTGTGTTTCCTTGAGAAAGTGATGATGAGGGATCAAAGATTCCCCCTTGTCCTTTTGAATTCATGGGGAGAGAGACTTGTGTGTTAAGGGAATATGTCGGTGATGTAGAGAAAGTGGATGGATTGTTGGTGTCATGAAAGATGAGTGGAATGTATGGAAGCTTCGGATCTTGAGGGATAGTATTTGGTTCGCCCAAGATGGTGTTTGCATCTAAGTCTTGGTTATTTACAAGGGGATGTGTTTGAAGAGCGTGAAGTAATGAACTCCCCTTGGTAACCATGGGTTGACTTGGAGCATGAGATGATGTTAGTTGTGGGATGGGTTGAATGATGTTTTGGAAGGAAGCTGTGAATGATACTAGTGGCATAATCCCAAGAGGTTTCTCCACAATACTACTCACATCATAATTAAAAGGGAGTTTAGCCCCTTCCTTTGCTAATTCTAACATGTATTATGAAGGATTAAGTCTCATCATTGTGTTGACAATTTTATGATTTTCAGGATTTTGGACCATTTCCATGATTTCATCTTGAGTCATTCCTAGGACATTGTTGGTGATATCCTCCACTTGGCAACCTCCCTCTTGAAGATCTTTTGGTAGTAGAGGAAGGTTGAGTGGGGGATTATTAGATCCAATGGGGTTGATTTCGGGTGAAATTTGACTCAAGTCACTTGAAGTGGATGTTTCTTTGTTTGCTTCCATGTTTTTCTTGTGTTGAGATCTAGTTTGGACCATAAAATAAGGATCAACTTTCAGGAATGTATGAGGTAAACCTCTAACTACTTAGGTTGGTCTAAACTTTAGGTACAAAAAAATAAAATCTAAGATGTTAAGGATCAAAGGATGGTGATAAGATAATGGAAGATGAGTGATTGTGAATGATTGAACTCTTAAGAAACCTTGGAGGATACTAGACTTTAGGAATTTTGGATTTTTTATTTTGGATTTGGTTTGGATTTGGATTTGGATTTTATAGTGAACATATAAACTCCAAGATGTTAGATGTTATCTTGGAATAAACTTGTCCATAAGGTGATAATTTAACTAAGTGTATGAAAAAGGATGCATCCACACACACTTAGTCAATCAAGATGACTTTCATTTTGAGGATTTTACCAAAATCCTAGCATGAAGGATTTTTTCCAAGATTCTAAGAGTTTCTTGTGAGATGGGATTTGATTTATGTTTGGGGATGGATGAAAGTGTTGATTTTGATCCTAAGTGAACTTAGAGAGACTTTTTCTTACAAGACCTAGGTATTGAAGAACATACTATACTTCTAAGAAATTTTCAACCCTACTAAGTGAGATAGTCAAAATGTTGGAAGAGAGTTGGATTTTGACAATACTAAAATGAGTACAATTTTTGGCTGTCCTTTAATGCACGTTTGTAAAATTTATAGAGTAATCTATCTCTGACTTGGTAAAGTGTTGAATAACGTTTCTTGAGATTTCTTGGACTAAGACATTTGTGACGATTGATAAACTTTGGTTTTGGGACTTTGATCTTACAGGAAATCATTTGAGAAAACACATGTGTGGGGTTCAATTTGTCTTTTATATTTGCTTAATGGATTATTTTTACCACAAACACTTTATTGCTTAGCTTTTCAACTAAATATCTATGTCTCAATTTATTTTCATCCCACAAGGCCCATTATGTGGAAATCAAGGAAAGTAAGGCAATAGTTCCCTAATGTTGACTTTAGAGAGAGCAAATTGAGATATAGGCCCAAATATTTAGAAGCCTCTAAGGATAAATCCCTAGGGACAAGTAGTAATACTTGGACTTTTCAAAGGTATTTGCCTCTTCTAAAGGGTTTTAAATTTGACGACCTTGTTAATTGTTTGTTTTCAAAATTTTGGATCCAAGCAATGTGTTTAACTAACTCAAATATTGCACAATGCTAGGATAGAAAAGAAAGAATTTGTTGAATTCCCACTAGGATTTCTCTAGCTGCGGTTATTCAGAGCAGATGATTAGAAGCTTGACCACACTGGCTCCCCTCCATGACACTCACTTCTATGGGTCAGCCAAGCTTTGAGTTCTAATGAAACTCCCATGACAAACTCTTCATCTCTACAAAGAACCGCAAATATGTGGGATGACTCTAGAGGTCCGACCTCCTAACGCCAACAAATATTGGGATTTTGGCTTCTAAACAAAGGTTCATAATAAGGGCATCCAATTTAAGGGTTGCAATGATAAAATAATTGTGATAGATCTCCCAACCCTTAGAACAAGGGCTTTACACATCATAAAGACACTGAGGGAGAGTTATCACGCACTGCCTCCCATTGTTTACAATTTTCATCATAACCACGAATTTATATAGCGGTTTGGAAGAGCTTGGCTATGCTCGTCACCGCTTGGGTCATTCCCTTGGGGTGAGTACTTTTTCCCACCAAGGTAGGCCCTCCAAAGGTAAAAAAGAGAGAGTAAGTGCATCCGTATTTCGATCAATCTTTGTTTGCGTGAACAAAGAGAGAACACACGTGATGCCTTTTCTCACACTAGCAAGATTTGTTCAATTTTAAAAACCCAAATTTGAAATGTGGAGGAAATATTTTAGACAACCTAATGTCACTAAAATGATTTTTATTCTCAAGATCTCCATGAAGTGCGAGAGAAATGCATACACATTTGAATGACAAGAGTTTGTAAAGAAGATTACAAAACAGAACAAACACATTCTTTTTAGTTCTCAAAATCAATAAATGAGTTCTTTTTATAACACCAAATTTGAGTGTGATAGTTGATTGTTCAATTTTAATCCAAAATAAAAATTCTAGTAAGTATCTAGGATTCAATTTTTAACCAACTTGACAAAGATTGAGTTGTGGGTTAATTTTAAGTCCAAATTGAATCTAGTTGGTCCTAGAAATTGAATTGCAGAAATTAAAGCCCAAATTGTCATAAAGAGCATTAAAAAATTCTTTTAAGACTTCAAACTCTGACCCTCTCCCGCTTCTTGCAAATGTAGTGCTAAAATGCAAAGGCGACGCTCTGTCAGTGACAAATGTGACGCTAAAAAATAGATGTGACACTCTAGTGAAGTCAAATGCAGCGCTCTGCAGACACAAAGAGTGTGACTGCGGTGCTATAGCAAAAGTGGCGCTCTGGGGTGAGAAAGTTAGACAAAAGATAGAGGGTGCATATGCGGCATTGAATCAAAGGAGGTGCAATAGAGACGTGCATATGTGATGCAACCTGATGAATGTAGTGCTCTATGTCAAAAGTGACACTCTATAGCATCGCATTCCTTTGTCTGCAAAAAACAAAGAAATTAGGTAAAATTTTCCATGTTAGATTGCTTAGCCCTCCTTCTAGCACCAAAATGTAAGCACAAAACCTACACAAGCTAATAATTGATCAACAAAACAATGTCAAACATGTTAGAAAAGCAAATCTAATGCTCCCTATGAAATTATTTAGCCAAATTCAAGAGAAAACATGAAAATAACAAGAAACTAATGAAAGATAACATGTAAATCAAATTGATCTAGCTAAACCTCCATCCCATAGGGGGAGTGGTTCTCCTTTGATGTGGAAAGAATCCCTTTGATAAGATTGATGAAGTGTAGATGATCCAAGTATGAAAATGGCTATAATCTAGCTAAATTGCTTGAAAATGATGAAAATCTATGGACTCAAATGACTATAATGGAAACACATGAAGTTGTGGATCCATATTATGAAAAGGATGATTCTATTTATAGAAGCCAAGGGTTGAAGAATGGAGGAAATTGGTGAATGTGGCATAAATTGAGAGCCATTTTGTGGTATGTGGCGATTGATCATGCTATACTGTACACCCGACATGTATCCTCGATGGGGTCTGGGGCTAGGTCGGGCCTTGGGCAGGGGTTTGGGGGTGGCAACCCCTAAGAATTTTTTTTTCCCATTTTTTGTGTCATCACCGAAAAAGAAAAAAAATTGACTTTGTAAAACCCTAATTCTGGAAGCTTCTAAAAAGCTTGTTATAAGGGGTTGGGATGGGAGTTACAGTATGTAGAAAAAGGTGACTATTCACGAGATTGTAATAAGTTTTTCACTGGCTAATAAAATCATTAGATGGTTGTGGTTTTGTGGATGTAGCCCAGATTGGGTGAACCACGTTAAATTCTTTGTGTTGTCTTGTTTCTACTATAATTTTGTGTGTGTTTTATTTCTCTGTTTTATTGATCAAATCTGCATTTAACTGTTAGATATCTTCTTTCTAACCCTAACAAGTGGTATCAAAGTGGGTTGTGTTCGATTATCATCTGCAGGAAAGTCTCACAATTGAGTGGGAGTCTCACGATTAAGTGGGAGCAATGGCAGACAAGGGTAAAGTGAAGGTAGATAAATTCAATGGAAAAAATTATCAATTATGGAAGATGTAGGTGGAGGATTATCTCTATCAGAAGGATTTATGGAGGCCATTAGAAGGAACAACCAAGAAACTGACAACAATGAGTGATGAGGAATGGAATCTTTTGAATAGAAAGGAACTGGGAGCCATTCATTTATGCCTGGCACAATCAGTGGCATTCAATATTACAACAACAAAGACAACTCAAGAGTTGATGGAAACCCTGGCAAAGTGATATGAAAATCCTTCTACTTCAAATAAGGTATTTCTTATGAAGTGTTTATTTAATATGAAAATGGTAGAAGGTGGGTCAATTGCTAATCATTTAAATGAGTTTAATATGGTTACCAATCATTTAACCTCTGTAAATGTAAACTTTGATGAAGAATTTAGGGTTCTTTTGATTATGTGTTCTTTGCTGGAAAGCTGGAATTGTTTGGTACTAGTTGTTAGCAATTTTGTTTTTGGTTTGAATACATTGAAATTTGATGATGTTGTTGGTGTTATTTTGAGCGAGGAAATTCGTAGGAAAAGCTCAAGTGGAACATCCACATCAAGTAGTGTTTTGAATGCAAAAAGTAGGGGTGGAACAAAGGAGAGAAGAAACAATTCTAGAAGTCGTGGGAAGTCATGAGGAAAATCAAAGGAAAAAAGGTCTCAATCTAGAGACAAGAGGGATTGTTGGTACTGTGGTAAGCCGGGTCATTTAAAGAAAGATTGTTGGTCTCAAAAAAATAAAGGTGACAAAAAGGAAGGAAATAAAGAGGAAAATATGGTAAGTAATAAATTTGATGAGGATGCTTTGATTCTTGGGTGTTAGATTCAGGGGCTTCATTTCATGCTACACCCCATAGAAGTTATTTTCTTGATTTTGTCCAAGGGGATTTTGGGCTAGTTTATTTGGGAGATAACGAACCCTGTTAGATTGTTGGAAAGGGAAGAATCAAGATTAAGTTGTAGAATGGGAATAATTGGCTACTACATGAGGTAAGGCATGTCCCAAAGTTAAAAATAAATTTAATTTCAGCAGGGCAACTAGATTATGAGGGTTGTGTTGTTACATTTAGTGATAAAAATTGGAAGGTTACAAAAGGTTCCTTAGTGGTAGCAAAAGGTGTGAAAGTAGGCACCTTATATCTTTTTACAGGTCATATTGTTCCTTCTACTTTAGCTATTGCAGATAAAAATCAATGTTAAGGAACAATTGTTGCAGTTCAGGAGGAAGAAAATTAGACAGTTGCTATGGATTCTGAATCAACATTGTGGCATAATAGACTTGGGCATATGAGTGCAAAAGGTATGATATTACTTCATTCAAAGAATGTTTTACCAAGTCTGAAATATGTTAATATGATTTTTTGTGAAAGTTGTGTATGGAAAACAAAAGAGAGTTAGTTTTCTCAAGGATGGGAAGCAAAAGAAAGATGAGAAATTGGAGTTTGTGCATACGGATGTATGGGGACCAGCTCAAGTATCTTCTCTCACTGGCTCTTGGTATTATGTCACTTTTATTGATGATGCAACAAGCTGGAAGGTATGGATTTATTTCCTTAGGCAGAAATTTGATGTATTTGAAACTTTTAAGAAATGGAGAAGCTTGGTTGAGAATGAGACAAGTAAAAATTTAAAATTTCTCAGATCTGATAATGGTGGTGAGTATTGCAGCAAATATTTTGAAGATTATTGTTCCTCTAATGGTATTCATAGGCATAAAACGGTTCCAAGGACTCCACAGGAAAATGGAGTGGCTAAGCAGATGAATAGAACAATAATGGAGCGTGCACAGACTATGAGATTGCATGTTGGGTTGCCTTCAAACATGTGGGAAAAGGCTTAAAAAACTATTGTTTATTTAATCAATAGAGGTCCCTCTAATCGTTTGGGTTGTGGTATTCTAGAGGAAGCATGGACGGGTAAGAAGCTGAGTTATTCTTTTCTCAAGACCTTCGGTTGTGAAGCATTTGCACATGTAGATTCTGAAAATAGAACCAAGCTTGAAGCAAAATCAAAGAAATGTATATTTTTTAGATATGGCATTAATAAATTTGGTTATAGGCTTTGGGATTTTGAAAATCAAAAACATTGTGAGAAGAAAGGATGTCACATTCAATGAGAAAGTGATGTACAAAGATTAGTTGCAGCAGCATGAGAAGAAAGAAAATGATTATGTAGTGCTTGATGATACACCAAACAACGATGTTCCAATGGTTCCTCATGCTCCGCAACAACAACAACAAAAAATACCACAAACTCCAGTGAATGTTAGACAATCTTCAAGGATAAGTAGACCTCCAAAAAGATTTTCTCCCTCTTTGTATTATATTTTATTAACTGATGTTGGTGAACCAGAATGTTATAATGAAGCTATGCAGGTGGATACCAAGGTTCAGTGGGAGCATGGAATGGAAGAAGAAATGGACTCCTTGCTGAAAAATCAGACTTGGGAATTATGCAAGTTGTCTGCAAGTAAAAAGGATTTACCAAACAAATGGGTTTATAGGGTGAAAAAGGAGGATGGAGGTAAGACAATATTTAAAGCCAGATTAGTTGTAAAGGGATTTGCACAAAAAAAAGGGTATTGATTTTGATGAAAAAAAATTTCCTGTTGTTAAAATGACTTCTATTCGTATTGTTTTAAGTATTGCGGCTGCTAAAGATTTGCATTAAGAACAATTTGATGTTAAAATATCCTTTCTCCATTGTGATTTGGAAGAGGAAATATATATGTAACAACCACAAGGATTTGATGTCAAAGGTAAGGAGCAACTTGTGTGCAGATTGTAGAAAAGTCTATATGGCTTGAAGCAAGCACCTCAACAATGGTATATTAAATTTGATAGTTTTATGGCTGAGCAAGGCTACAATTAGTGTAATTCATACCATTGTGTTTATTTTAAGAGGTTAGATGTTGATAACTACATTATTTTATGTTTATATGTTGATGATATGCTTGTAGCGGGGTCTAACATGGATCACATAAGGGAGTTAAAACAACAGTTAGAAAATTTATTTGCTATGAAAGATTTGGGGGCAGTAAAGAAAATCCTTGGTATGAAGATTACAAGAGATAGGAAAAATAGAAAATTGTTTTTATCTCAGGCTGATTATGTTGAAAAGGTGTTGTGGAGATTTCATATGGAAAATACAAAAGTTGTCAGCACACCTTTGCCCAATCATGTTAAATTGACTAAGGATATGTGTCCAAAGACACAAGAGGAGGAAGTAAAAATGTCCAAGGTACCATATGCTTTAGCTATAGGAAATTTAATGTATGCCATGGTATGCACAAGATTGGATATTGCACATGTTGTAGGAGTTGTTAGCAGGTATATGAGTCATCCCGGAGTTGAGCATTAGAATGCGGTAAAATGGATTCTCAAGTATTTGAGAGGTACATCCAATAAATGTTTATGTTTTGGGGGCTCTAATATTAATTTAAAAGGCTATGTTGACTCAGATTTTGCAGGGGATATAGATACCAGACAGAGTACCACAGGTTATGTTTTTACAATTGGTGGGACAACAGTGAGTTGCATTTCTCAGTTACAAAAGGTGGTTGTTTTATCCACCACGAAGGCAGAGTATGTTGCTGCAATAGAGGTGGCAAAGGAGATGATATGGCTACAAGTTTTCATGGAAGAGTTGGGAAAACAACAGGCTAAAAATTACTTTTTTACAAATAGCTAGAGTTCTATACATCTTACAAAGAATTTTTCCTTGCACTCTAAAACGAAACACATACAATTGAGATGTCATTTCATTTGATCAATGTTGGAGGATGGATAGGTCAAGTTGGACAAGATACATACAGATGCCAATCCAGCGGATATGTTTACGAAGGTAGTGACGAGGGAGAAGTTGAGCTCCTCTTCGGCTTCATTTGGCCTTCAAGGTTGAATTCAAGTATAATAGAGCAGCAAGGTCCAAGGTGATTATTTCGAGTGGGAGTTGTAAGTGCAGTGGTGTCATCCAAGATCAATCTCCAAGTGGGAGATTATTTGGTGTGGATCTTGATCAGTCTCCAAGTGAGAGATTTTTGTGGTATGGGGTGACTGATCATGCTATACTATACACCTAGCATGTATCCTCACCAAGGTTCGGGGCTGGGCTGGGCCTTGGGTGGGGGTTCAGGGGCAGCAGCCTCGAGAATTTTTTTTCCTTTTTTTTCGTGTCGTCGCCAAAAAAGAAAAAAAACCAACTTTGTAAAACCCTAATTTAGGAAGCTTCTAAAAAGCTTGTTATAATGGGTTGGGATGGGAGTTACAGTATGTAGAAAAATGCGATTATTCATGAGATTGTAATAAGTTTTGCACTGGATAATAAAATCATTGGATGGATGTGGTTTTGTGGATGTAGCCCAAATTGGGTGAACCACATTAAATTCTCTATGTTGTCTTGTTTCTGCTATAATTTTCTGTGTTTTATTTCTCTGTTTTATTGATCAAATCTATATTTAACTATTAGATATCTACTTTCTAACCCTAACAAGCCAATGAGAATATGTTAAGTGTCACAATTATATTGGAGAAAGTTGGAGAACATTTTGGGAAATGTGTGAGTGGAGAAGGATGGAAAAGAAGTAAATGTTGTTGGTTGAGAATTTTAAATTGTTGTGAGAATAATTGAATGATATTTGAGAGGATGTAAGAGGATTTGAAAGGTTGTAAGAGGAGTAAATGCAGATGTGAAAGGTTTTTGAAAACCTTTGGAAGGAAATTGAATAAGAGGTGGTTGAGAGGAATATTCCTCAGAATATTTCTTTTTGAGGATAATTGAGTTAATTAGATAATTAGAAGAAATTGATTTTATGTGCAACCTGGTTAGTTGACCATGGTTGATTTAACTCTTGAAGAGTTAAAAGTTGGAGGAATTGATAATGATGATTAGAAAGCTGATTTAGGATTAATTAATCCATAATTAATTAATTGGAGTGAATTAGGAGATGTGACATTTTATTTGATTGATTTAATCAAATGGGAGGATTAAAAGAGAGGATTCGATTAAATGATTTGATTTAATTAAATAAGATGAATAATTAGTTAGAAGAAGGATGAATTAATCAATAAATTTAATTATTTGATTAATAGCCGAATTTACTGATTTTAATTAAATAATGTTGATTATTCAATTAATTGATCAATTTGAGGTGATTTAGGAAGAAACGGTGTTAGTTAATCAAAATCAAATGCATAGTATCAATCAAGACTTTTTCAGTGTCTACACTTTTATTGATGATTATTTGAGAAGGGAATTTGTATATTTTCTAAAAATTAAATCAAAAGTATTCAGTCGGTTTAAAGAGTTTAAAAACTTGGTTGAAAATCAGACTGGAAGAAAAATTAAATGCTTGAGGAAAGATAATGGTGGTGAGTTTTGTTCTATAGATTTTGAAAGGTATTGCAAAGACCATGGAATAAAAAGGCATAAAACAACACCTTACACTCCTCAAAAAAATGGAGTTGTTGAAAGGATGAACATGATGTTGATGGAAAGGGTGAGAAGTATGTTGAGCAATGCTGGTGTGGAGCAGAATTTTTGGGTTGAGGTTGTGGCTACAACATGTTATTTAATAAATTGATCTCCCTCTTCAACACTTGTTGATAAAACACCTATGGAATCTTGGTTTGGTAAGAAGCCATCTTAAGACATGTAAGAGTCTTTGGCTACGAAGCATATGTTTATGTTCTGAATGAGAAAAGATCTAAATTGGAAAATAAAGATGAAAAATGTATCTTCATTGGCTATGACATTAGTGTGAAAGGGTACAAGCTTTGGAATCCTATGATTGAAAAGGTTGTATATAGCAGAAGTATAATCTTTCATGAGTTGAAACCTTCTTCAGTTGTTTTTTAATCAAAGATGAAAGAAGAAGAAAAGAAAGAAAAAGTAGTTTAAATTCCTCAAACTCCAGATAAAGAGGAAATACGAAGTGTACCTAAAAACTAAGGAGAGTTCTAGTAGCTCTGAGAGTTATGAAGAAGAAGAACCACAACCTCAACCTCAGCCTTTGAGGAGGTCTACACATGAAAGGTGACAACCTAAAAGGTATGGTTTTTTCATGTTGGATGTAAATTGTGCATGTGCTTTGATTACAAGCACTGATGAGCCTAGGACTGTGAAAGAGGAAATTGAAATGTTTGATTCAAATTCTTGGTTGGAAGCCATGAATGAGGAAATGACATCATTAAAAAAGAATGCAACCTGCGATTTGGTGCCCTTTCCTAAAGGTGAAAAGCCTATTGGTTGTAAATGGGTATTTAAGAAGAAAATTGGTCTAGATGGAAGTGTTGAAAAGTATAAATCTAGGTTGGTTGCAAAAGTTTATCCTCAGGTAGAGGGTATTGATTATGGAAAAATATTTTCTCCTGTAGCTAAGCTAACATCTATCAAATTTATTTTGTCACTTGCAATAGTGTATGAATTAGATATTGAATAGATGGATGTGAAGATAGCATTTCTTCATGGAGATCTTGAAGAAGAAATTTATATGTCCCAACCTGAGCACTTTGTGGAAAAAGGTAAAGAAAATATAGTTTGCAAGTTAAAGATATCTCTGTATGGTTAAAAAATCTCCTAGTATGTGGTACCAGAAGTGTGACACATTTGTGTATGTTGATGACATGTTCATACAAAATAGTAAGACTATGATTTCTGATCTAAAATCTCAATTGTCATCAAAGTTTGAAATGGAAGATCTAGCTACAACAAGGTATATTCTTGGGATGGAAATAGAAATGGATAGAGGAAGTAGAAATCTTTGGCTCAGCCAAAGTAAGTATATTAATACTGACCTGGAGAGATTTGGTATGACTGATTGCAAGCAGCTAGTTGTTCCAGTATTACAGGGACCGAAACTATCGATTGAAGATTGTCCAAAATCTCCTACTGAGATGGAGGACATGACCAAAGTTCCTTATGCAAGTGCAATGAGTAGTTTAATGTATGTAATGTTCTATACAAGACCAGACATTTCCCAAGCAGTGGGAGTTCTAAGTCATTTTATGGAAAATATAAGAAGACTGCATTGGGATGTTGTGAAAAGAGTTTTTAGATATTTAAAAGGTACCTCTCAGTACACTTTGTGTTATCATGGTAACTTGATTGGGTCATAGAGATCCATCAAAATTTGAGGTTATGTGGATTCTGATTAGGCAGGGGACATTGACAGCAGGAGATCGACCAGTGGATATATCTTCACATTATTTGGTGGTGCAATTAGTTGTATGAGCAAGTGGCAAGCTATAGTTGCTTTATATACTACAGAGGAAAAGTATATGGCAGCAACACTCACCTATAAAGAAGCTATTTGGCTTAGACATTTGTGTTATAATATTGCATTCAATGCAGGGAAAATCACCATTTGTTGTGAAAGTCAAAGTGTTATTTGTTTGGTGAAAAATCCAACTTTCCATGCTAAGATGAAACATATTGATGTGTAGTATCATTTTGTATGAGATATGGTTTAGGACGGAAAGGTCAATCTTGAAAAAGTGGATACTCTAGAAAATTTTGCAGATGCATTAATGAAACCAATGAGCACAAACAAATTTAGGTGGTGTGCCAGTTCTATGGGCCTTGGGGCCTATGACTTTCAATAATCTCAAGTATTAGGAGAAGCTGTTATGAAATAACTTGCACAATAGAAGAATATGATATGAAATATGCTGCAAATACTTGATAATAACTGAGAATAATAAGCCACTTCGAGGGGGAAAACCTCCAAATATCTCTAATGAGAACACACTTCACAACTTGATGATGAAATAAGACTCACAACCTCCTATATATACCTATTTATGCAAGGATATCACCTAGGCCGACTTAGACACACCTATATAAGACTTAGGCACCTAAACAACTAAATAACAATATACTAATGATAATATGACTTAATAGAGAGTTAAGATAGCCACAAGCCGACTATTCATAACCGATGTACAATAATATTAAAGGCGTAGCATGCCCCCTTCTTCAAAGAAGCATTGTCCTCAATGCTAATCAAGTTTGGAAACTTTTGAATGAACTCCTCGTCTTCCCATGTGGCATCTTCAACTGGTAAATTCTTCCATTGGATGAGATACTCAATGATAGTTCTATTCCTCAGCTTCTTTGTGCGTGTTTGACGAATGCACTCTGGTTCCAAAATGATTCTCCCTTCTTCATCTAGCTCGGGAAGTGTTGTTTGAGTGGGAATATTATGACCAATTACCTTCTTCAAACAGGAAACATGAAAAACTAGATGTATCTTTGTTGTAGGTGGCAACTCAAGCTTGTAGGCAACACTACCAATCTTCTGCATGATTTGGTATGGACCATAATACTTTGGAGACAACTTATTATTCTTTCTTTGCTGCTTTAGTGAGATTTGCTTATAAGGCTGCAATCGCAAGAAGACCCAATCCCCAACTTCAAAACTTCTTTCACTACGATGTTGGTCTACTTGTTGTTTCATTCGATTTTGTGCCATGGCTAAATTCTCCTTGAGTCCTGAAAGTACTTGTTGTTGATGAAGCAAGTGGTCTTCTACTGCCTGAACTCTTGGGGACACCTTAATTGATGATGTGATGGAAGGAGGATGATATCCATAAAGTGCCAAAAATGGAGACATTTTTATGAGCTATGAAAAGAAGTGTTATACCACCATTCCGCAAGTGGTAGCCAATCTACCCAACTGAGACTATTTCTCTGAAGTGAAACAACGTAGATATCCTTCCAAACACTTATTAACAAACTCTGTTTGCCCATCGATTGAGGGTGGTATGAAGAGCTAAGAGCCATTGAGTACCCAAACATGAGAATAAATCTTTCCAAAAGTGACTAGTGAGATAGGATCACGATCACTAACAATAACTTTAGGTGTACCATGTAGCTTTTGGATATTCTCCAAAAAAGCTTTAGCCACTACACTTGCTGTAAAAGGATGTGCTAATGCAATGAAATGTGCATATTTAGTGAGCGATCAACCACCACCATGATGACATTATGACCTTTAGATTTGGGAAGCCCTGTGATGAAGTCCATGGATATCTCTTCCCAATGCTGGCTAGGAATAGATAAGGGTTGCAAGAGACCTGGTGTCTTAATTGTCTCCCCTTTATGCCTTTGACACACCAAACATTCAGCCACAAATTTTTGAACATCACCCTTTAGCCCTTCCCAAAAGAAATCTTGTGACTCGATGATATGTCTTCAAAAATCCTGAATGACCACCCACTGGAGACTCATGCAACTCTGTAGAATCTTGATTTTAAGGTTGGAATTCTTACTTGAGGAGATACAAACGCTCTTTATACCAAAGAGTATCTCCTTCCAACAAAACTTATCTGAACTACTAGGATCACTTTTAATTGCTTGATGAGATTACTTGTCGCAACATCATTTTGCCACTCTGCTTTGGCTTCCTCCACCCAATTTGCTTGTAATATTGAAAGGGAACACAATAAGGTTTCATCTTTCTCATCCTTCCTTGACAGTGCATCTGCGACAATATTTTCTTTCCCTTTCTTATATACAATCTCAAAGTCATATCCTAACATCTTAGTGACCCATTTTTGTTGCTCTTCAAAAGATAGTCGTTGTTCCAAAAAATATTTTAGGCTATCATGATCTGTCTTAACCTTGAAATGTCTACCCAATAGATAAGGCTGCCATTGTTTCACTGCATGGAGTATTGCTAGCATTTCCTTCTCATAAATAGGTTTGAGTAGATTCTTACCTTTTAATTGATGACTCTCAAAAGTAATTGGTCAACCTTCTTGCATAAGCACTGCTCCTATCCCATTTCCAAAAGCATCACATTCCACAATGAATTCCTTGGTGAAGTCAGGAGTGGCAAGTACTGGAGTTGTACACATAGCCTCCTTCAATCTCTCAAATGCTGTATTGGCACACTCGTTCCAATGAAAAGAATCCTTCTTCAATAGAGTGGTGAGAGGTGCTGCTATACTACCATAATTCTTCACAAATCTTCTATAGTACCCTGTCAATCCTAAGAATCCTCTTAGTTTCTTAATGGTTTTTGGAATAGGCCATTCCATGATAGCCTTAATTTTGTTAGGGTCCACCTTTGCTCCTTCATGTGAAACTATGTGTCCCAAATACTCCACCTCTGTAAGACCAAAAGCACACTTGGATGGCTTAGCATAGAGTTTATGATCTTCAAGTATTTGTAATGCTTGGTCCACATGTTGCAAATGTTCTTCCCAAGTCTTGCTGTAAATCAATATATCATCAAAGAATACTAACACAAACTTTCTCAAGAACTTCTTAAAAGTGGAATTCATCAAACTTTGGAATGTAGATGGTGCATTGGTAAGACCGAATGGCATCACCAAAAATTCATAATGACCCTCATGAGTCCAAATGGCCTTACAAATATCCTCCTCCTTAACTGAATTTGCGGATAACCGTGATCTAAGATCTAACTTGGTAAAACATAGCTCCATTTAATTCATCTTAGCAAATCATCATCAATGAATCGGAATTGAAACTTATCTTTAATGGTGTACATGTTGAGCACTCTATAAATCTTGACACATGCTGCCAAGTATCATCCTTCTTACGTACCATCACCACCGGCGAGGAGTAAGCACTTTGGCTATGCCTAATGATTCCTGCCTCTAGCATCTCTTCAACAATTTTTTCTATCTCACTCTTTTGTATGTGTGGATACCTGTAAGGCCTGATGTTCGGTGGCTGGCTCCCCGGGACTAACTGTATGGGTATGATCATGACTCTCTTAGGAGGAAGTCCTTTAGGCATATCTCCAAGAACAACTGAATGATGATCAATTATAGCTTGCAAATCTGGATGAGTAGGAGTAATAGATTGAGAGACTTCTAATGAACATAGTTGGGCCACAAATCCATCCACTCCTTTCTTAAGCAACTTTGCATTTGATGAGAGCTTACCATTTGTGGAGATTTTGCCTTCAACCCCCTTAGCTCTACTAGCCTTCCTTCTGATTGAAATCTCATGAATAGTTCTTGGAAGTTCATCTCAATTGTTCCTAATGTAGTAAGCCATTGTACTCCCAAAACAATATCTGTTGCACCCATGGATATCGCATACATTGGGGTATCAAGTTGATAATATCCCATGGATAATTTAATGCTATGACACTTCCCTGAACAACTAACTGTACCACCATCTGCAATCAAAACTTGAAACTCTAGAGCTGGATATATGAAACAATTTAGACAAGTAGCTAACTTTTGTTGATGAAATTATGAGTACTAATTGAGTCGACAACATCAAGTATCTTCTGGCTTCTTTTTAGGAACTCCTACCACCTTGAGAGCTCAGGAGCATCAAAACCCGAGTGCATGACAAGAAATGATTGGTTGAGAATCATCCAGCCTCATTTGACTCCTCTTTCATCTTCTAGTATGGGTTCCTCCTCTCTTCCTCATTGGGACCTTCAATATAAAACAATTCCTTTTCACTACATTTATGTCCCTCGAACATTTGCTATCACAATTGAAACACAAGCATTTTGCTCTTTTCTCCCTCAATTTTTTGGGAGTCAACTTAGTAGGTTGTGTTGAATATCCTTTCTCTCTTGTCACATTAGCCCCTTGCTTCTTAGGAATCAAATATTTCTCCTCTACCCTGCGTGCTAAGATAAAAGACTCACTTATGGAACTAGGGATAAACATGCGTACCTCATGTTGAATGTGATCCTTGAGACCACCCAAGAATAACTCATTCAAGTTTTCCTCCGTAATTGAATCCACCCTTAAGGATAGATTTTGGAATTGCTGAATATAATCCTTAACTGATCCTGTTTGTTGAAGTTTAGCTAGCTGGCTGAAGAAGTTGTCTGTGATGCTATTGCTATATTGTGCTTCGAGTTCCTCTGTAAAAATTGACCATGAGATGGTGAGCCCCTTTTTACCTTGATGAGTACAGATCCAACGATACCAAATGAATTGATCTGGTTCTAAATATAAGGAAGCCATCGTGACCTTTTGTCCATTTGGTATTTGGTGTACTTCAAAAAAATTCTCCATTTGGTTTATCCATGTTAGAGGATCCTTACCATCAAACTTGCGCATATCCACCTTTGGAAATAAATTCCTAGATCCCATAGGAGTACTAAAGCTTGTGTTAGTAGTAGTTGACCTAGAATTCTCACCTTGGCCGCTTGAGAACTCCTTTCTTGATTCAACTATGTAGGTGCTTAACATGTTTCACATGTCCGACATATCTCCTCTTAGGTCACACACATCCATCTTAATTGAGGAAATTTCTTCCTTGACCTTATTGATTTCTTCATTATGAGTAATATCCTTGATTTTTTCACCATCCTTATCAGGAGTCTTCCCTGGAGTGACAACATTCGTTTTACCCCTTGTTGCAGGCCCTGTCATGATGGAAACCACTAATGTTGAAATAAATCACACAAATGAAACTTAAATTCTCTAAAATTTTTACTGTAATCTCCTTTGGTATGTCTTCAAAAACCCAATAAAAATCGGACTTCAGTTCAACAATATGTGCGCGATATGTAGACTCCAAAAAAATAGTGTGGAAACCCTAATTCTGCAATAATTCGCTTAATTCTACTCCAATTCTTCTAAAATCTGGACTGTAGCTTCTTCAATATGTTATTCAAAAACCCTTTAAAATCAGAAAAAAATTGAAAAATCTGAAAGATATGCTCTTCCCAAAATCCTCCAAAATTGAGAAAAACCTTGCCTCTATGGTGCCAAGATCATGCTCTGATACCACTTGTTATGAAATAACTTGCACAATAGAAGAATATGATATGAAATATGCTGCAAATACTTGATAATAACTGAGAATAACAAGCCACTTCGAGGGGGAAAACCTCCAAATATCTCTAATGAGAACACACTTCACAACTTGATGATGAAATAAGACTCACAACCTCTCCTATATATACCTATTTATGCCAAGGATATCACCTAGGCCGACTTAGACACACCTATATAAGACTTAGGCCGACCTAAACAACTAAATAACAATATACTAATGATAATATGACTTAATAGAGAGTTAATATAGCCACAAGCCGACTATTCATAACCCGATGTACAATAATATTAAGGGCGTAGCAGAAGCCAATAAGTATTCATCAAGTGGGAGCATGTTGGAAATGTGTCTCAACTTACTGGCTAGTTATTAGCATCATTATGTACATTTCTCCCTTTGATCGGCCAGACTGTGCTCTATCGGCAAGACCTAGTTCTTTGTCCCAATGATGATTCGATAGTTCTTTCATCGTCATGACACCTTACTGTCGATGGAACCCATGTATCATGTTTTGGAATACTGGAAACCTTCGACGGATGAATCACGATATCATAGACAATTGAGACTTTGAAAGTATGAGTCACAGGTTGTGAAGTTCATGAAATCTCTGATAGTCTTACTTCATCGATGGGATGTGGCTACTTCAGCAGGACTTTAAATTTTGTCTCCCCAATGGACCGATGTCTCTCATTAGTGAGACTCATGGACTTCAGCAAGACACTCAACCTTGTCTCATCGATGAGTCAATAGACATGAAGCTCCAAAGTGTACATTAGTGGGACTTGTTTGTATCGGTGGAAGGCGCTATGGAGTCTCTCCAATGAGGTGATGGAATTGGTCAACAACGTACCATGAGAAGCACATGTCAATGTGACGATGAGTGATTAGTGAGACACGGTCTCTTGTCTCATTGATACTCTGATGACTGTTTGGCTTGTCAGGTGTTACACTCATCGAGGTGACTCAAACAGATCGACAAGAGGTTTGATGTTGTCTCACCGATGGCCCAATATGGTAACTATTTATTGATGTTTTGTCTACTATAATGAATGGGAATCAAATTGGTATGTTTCCTGCATGGGTCTAGTGATTCAAATCAGTTGGTGAATTCTCTTAGAAAAGAAAAAATGCTATAATGTGTAATGCATTGCAATAGTGTTTTCAAAGTTGAATTGTGAGTCTAATGTGAGAGAATGAGATTGATCAAGAATTGTAATGTTTCCTATATTGAGAGAGTGAATAGACATCTAGAAGCAACAAACTATAACTTTGTATGTGGACTTTGTTCACTATAATACAAAGTTTTTTTGCTTGGTGTGGTGGGTTTTTCTCTCGAAAGGGTTTTCCCACGTTAAATCTAGTGTCCATTATGTGGTTGTTTTAAATTTGTTCTGATCTATTTTTTGCTAATGTGCATCTTTAATGAGTTGTAATTCAAAATTGAACCATATTTTTGCATTCTCTTCTTAGAATTAGCTTTAGGAAAGTGTTTCCGCACCTCTTCTTTCCTTACAATACAGTCGCCGCCTCCATTCCATTTCCTCAAGTTGAATTCCACAAAAAGATTTCAACTTAGGTATTTTCCTCTTATTAGGGTTTATTTTCTTGTTGATGTTTCCTACTAAAGAGGATTTCAAAATGGATTTCAATGTAAATAAATTAGAATACATAAATCTTCCGCTTATCTTTCATAATAAATATTATTAAATATATTATAATATTATTTTTGTCACGAGGGATTGCACCTAGATGCCAAGAAGGGAGCTCAATAACCCCATGAAACATGGAAACATCTTCAATCTAGTGGGTTGCTAATAGTGAAGATGAATCTCTAGATAAAGGTTTGGTTCCCTTTGATACCTCCTACAAACTACCTTCTTTGAAAGGAAAAGGGATAGAAAGAAACTTGGAATTGAAACCTATCCTAGGATACAGGATATAGGATACCTATGACTGTATCCTTTCCTTCATTTCATACCTTACTCTGATCCTAGCTCTGTCTTTTGTTGACTGTAATTATGCTTTTGAACAATCCCTTGTATCATCTTATACACTGTGCATTTTCCATTATGATATATGCTGCAACTTTTCAAAACTTGTCATAATCATTGTCTTTCCCTTAAACTATCACTTCCATGGCATAGATTTTCTCTCAAGGATTTTCATGGGTCTATGCCCAGATTACTCTTTTGTTACAAGCCTTTCTTTCATGAAAAAATTCAACCAAGCCCTTGAGATTTAAACAAGTAATGCAAGATTGGTTCACATATAAACTTTCAACCAGACCCTCATTAATCTTATTTTGACAAAAAATTAAAACATTGTGTGCAATTAAGGCATAAGATGAAAATTGGACAACATTCTGGTGACATCTCAGGGGTGTTTTCTTGCTAAATAATATAGACCAGTTTCATAGACTATCCATTGGGAATAGAGTCTTAGGGATGACCTATAACAACCTTAGATCCAACTATAACACACTACTGATAGAAGCATAGAACAACATCTAGAAAGCTGGAAACTACACTAAGAAACTAAAAACAAATGAAAAACTTATTCTATCCTACTTTAACCTATCATCCTTGAAACCTTAAAATACACCCATTCACAAATTGGTTAAAGTAGCTTCCTTTTCTTCTCAAAAAAGAATGGTTTACACACTTTTGAACCACTAAAAAGAAGTGAATCATAGCTGGAAATACAAGCATTTGATGTAAAACTTCTTGGAAAATATAGAAAAAACCACCTACCCTTTGAGCTTGATCAAGAATGTTGCCGGTTTGAAGTGCATAAGTAGGTGAAATTTGTTGTTTTTCAACATCAATCTCATGTTTTACCTCTAGTCTGGAAAAATGTCTGATTGGGCATCCTATTGAGATTCTTCTCTTTAAACTTTCTTTGTTGGCTTCCTCTTTGTCAATTGACTCTTCAACCATCACCCTTTCTTTCTCTATTTAAACCATGCTTTAAATCTCTTGATTATGCTCCATTTTAAGCATGTTATCATGCATACCACACTCTTGAACCTCCACAATAGTGTTGTCGTCACTCATTTTTTCATGGATCAGCTCTTTGTCAATGTGATTTTCATGCTCTTGTTGATCACAACTTGTCAATTTTGTTAGCTCACATATATTCTCTTCATCAATAGTAACAAATAAAGGAATTTCTTTAAATAAATCAGTTAAGACATGGACCTTAACATTTTTTGTCACCTGTACAACCATTTTTTCCTAATTTTCTTCTTTATGAAAAGATGAATGCTTGGTGTCTAAACTTGAAACAAAAACCTCAAGATCATTCCAAAATAGGTGCTCCTCAATCTCATTTTTTCTTTTATGTGAAAGAGGATTGTTTATTACCTTGTCACAACCTTGTTGAGGAGTCAAAACTTCAAAATTTTGAACCCTTTCTTGTTATTCTAAAGCTAAAATGGTTCTGATATGTGTTTCACCTTCTTCATCACTCACAAAACATGGTAATTCATCAAATAAATTAGTTAAAACTTGAAAATAATCAGGATTTTCTTGATTTATACCTTGTTTCTCTTGATCTACAACCTCATTTACCTCTTGTGATAGGTTTTATCTATCAACTTCTTGCTTTATATCCTGCTACTCCAGCTCACTATGTTCACTGTAACAGCTCTTTGGAGATACAATAGGACCAACTAGATAAACTTGTGGAGTTTCTTGGGATGTTAGAGGAAAAATAGGATCCTTAAGAAGATGCTCTTTAGGGATTATAGATTGAACCTGGTCAAGAATAGGTTCATCTTGTATGAAGAATAGTGTATTGAACATAGGAATGCCTTTTCCAAAAAATGGGTTTGGAAAGGAAATAGCTAGGTTAACTTCCTACTTAAGTACAGGTTTTTCTAATGAAGGAGAAGGGGCTGATTTTGATTCCAATTTTGCAAGCTTCTCCTCATATTTCATTTTATGAGCTACCAACTCTCTTGCAAAAAGTTTTAAAAACTGTCTATGTTGTGCCTCTAATTCGTGCCTATGAAGTTGGGCTTGATGAGCCAACTCCTCCTACTCATGAAGATAAGCTTGATAAGAATATTCTTCCAACTACAAATTGATCTCTTGCTCCCTCTAAATGTCATCCATTTGCTTGTTGAAGCCTAACAAGGTATCTTTAATCATTTTTGTTATATCTCTAAACTCTATAATTTCATAATTTTGAGGTTGATTGGAAGATTGGACAAAGGTGGATATGTGGTAAGTATATTGAGTATGTTGATAGCTTGTTGTAACAGGTTTATTTGGACTAAAACTAGCATTATAACTACTTGGGTATGGTTGATAAGGAGCCTCATGGATAGTATTTTCATAGTATGGTGGTGGATATTCATATTGACTATGAAAATTTGACATTTCTACTCATATAAAGAGCTAGAAAATAGAGTGAATAGATGATTTTTTTGTAACATACCAGCATTAGACCTTTTGAAACCAGTAGATTTGTACCTTGACTTGCCAGGAGTGTGTGTGCATCCTTCCTCCAAAGGCTGTAAATACTTATTTTCACACCAAAAGTCAGAATTATGTGGAAATTTTTTGGACTAGGAGCACCCAAACTATCCCACTGATTGTGCCAAAAATTGTTATCAACTAGGATTACACCCTAGCTAAGCCTAGACTCAGCTAATCCTATTGAAACATTGGAATATCTCCAGGTTGTGGGTACCCTATAGTGAAGATAAATCTCCAAATAAAGGGATAGTTCCCTATGATACCTCCTACAAACTACCTTCTTTGAAAGGAAAAGGGATAGAAAGAAACCTGGAATTGAAACCTATCATAGGAGGTGATGCACCAAACATTCTAGATCTACTTGTTGGTCAAATTCACAATCTATTTCAATAAATATGCCTTTAGTCTTTACACAACTTAACTAAGCATGTAACACATAAGTATTTCATATGTAAGGATTGAAATCAGAGTCTGTTGAAGGAAAACAACCTATTTTCACAGCTTCAAACAACTAAAAATAGCTAGCAGAAACTTTGACCTACATCAACCATGCATCTTCTTGCATTATTATTGTTTGAAAGAGACAAAATCAAAGGATTCTTAAGCATGAATCATAGAAATATCATCAATTTCACTCATTACTACACATGAAGTGTCAAGAAGGATAACTCTGCTTTCCTTATTGAGAAAATAAAGGAATTTGCTGCTACAAGTTGATCAATTTGAGTTCAAAGGATAATCTTAGCCTAACAAAGCTTAAAAAGCTACAATACATTCTTGAGAAAAACCAGAACTAACTAAGAAAAAGAGAAGGGCCTGCCTTAAGAAGAGAAAAGAAAATTTGAGAAGCCTTCCCTTGACTGAAAGTGACTGGAGAAGAAGAGGGAGCTTGATTGAAGACTGACTGAAGTTGAAGATTCAGTTAACTGAAGTCAATAGCATCCTGACTAATTTTATACTATGTTAAGTCACCTTCTCTATCTCTACATGATGAAATATCTTCTTGGGCATATGAGATAAAAAATCTTATGTTTAAGGGCTCCAAACTATTCATAACTAAATGTTTATGGCATCAAAACTCCCCTTGACTATTGTATTTCTCATGTGGGGTCTTAAAATGCACTTAAGTTGTTGCATTTTCCTCCAAACACCCCTTACTCATATGACTCCTCTAAATCTCTATCACAACTACTCATTCTTGATTTCTCATCTTCATCATGAGATCCTTGTGTCTTCCTGCTGTAGAGATAGCATCCTCGTGATTGTGGGTAAAGAACTTCTACTTAACATATAGGATTGCAATCTTCCATGGTTTTTTTTTAGACTTTGAACATCAAATGAACTTGACTATGATCTTATCCTTCATGATTTTTTTCATTTTTCTATTATCTTATTACTTATGCACTAGAATGAGAAAACCCATTAAAACTTTAGAATATCAAGTCATTCTATCATGCCTTGTTCAGATTTTCAAACATTGTCCTTTTGATCACCTCTACACATTTTGTTGTTGTAGTCTTTGACTCTCATGACTGTCTCCTTTCCTTCATTTCACACCTTACTCTGATCCCAACTCTATCTTTTGTTGACTATAATTATGCTTTTGAACTATCCCCTGCATCATCTTATGCACTGTGCATTTTCCCTTATGATCTATACTGCAACTTTTCAAAACTTTTCATAATCGTTGTCTTTCCCTTAAACTGTCACTTCATTGACATAGCCTTTCTCTCAAGGACTATCATGGGTATATGCCTAGATTACTCTTCTATTACAAGAATTTTTTTCATGACAAACTTCAACCAAGCCCTTGAGATTTAAACAAGTAATGCAAGATTGCTTCAAATATCAACTTTCAACCAGAACCTCATTAATCTTATGTTGACAAAAATTAAAACATTGTGTGCAATTAAGGCATAAGATGAAAATTAGACAACAATTATATTATTGTATAATATTATATTTATATTATAATATAATATTATATTATATTGGAATATTATAATATATTGTAATATTATATTATATTATATTATATTATATTATATTATATTATATTGTATTGTATTGTATTAGATTATATTAGATTGTATTATAATATAATATTATATTGTATTATAATATAACATTATATTGTATTATAATATAACATTATATTGTATTATAATATAACATTATATTGTATTATAATATAAATATTTGATGAAGGAGCATCTAGGGCAAGAACAAACCTGCATCATTTTTTGTGTTGATTGGTCGAATAAGGGATGAGCCTGGACTTACAGAGCAATCAATGTGAGCCTATCGATAGGACAAGAGTATATTAGCAGGATCATATTCTAGGTCCTAGCGACAGAGCGATGGTGCTAGCAGGGGTGGAGTGCATCAGTGTGAGGTTCTTTCATCAGGGGAATGAGGTTTCCTATCCTACTGATGGTTCGATGGTGGTTGTTGTATGCGGACCTATTGCTTGTCACCAAGACATGGATAGTAGTCCCCGTGATGGTTCGACAATAGATCAGTTTGGTGTTTCCATCGATGGGAGTATGTATCATTGGTGAGACTCTATGTTGAGTCTCCTCGATGGTCTGATGAGTCCTTCAGTGTGCAAAGTGTTTGTCATCGGGACTTCTTCATATCGATGGGAGGTGATTGGGGGTCTCACCGATAAGTCGATGGTGGAATCAGGAGCATGAGAAATACGATACATGCAATGGTCAACAACGATGGATGGTGACACCTGTCAGTGCATGATCAATTGAATTCCACATCATTGTTGTGAAATTCATTCCCATTGCATGATTTGATGAATCTAAAGAGAACGATGTAATGGCCTAGTGTTGATTGGATGATCAAGAAAACTACGACATGAAGAGCGGGAAAGAACAAGGCTGGCCTGGAGAACTTGAGAGAGATAAACGATGAAGGGGTGAAAGTACAGAGCAACGTCGAAGGGAAGTGTTAGAATAGCCTATAGTATAGAATAGAGGGAAACTCAAATCTGCTAATTGACATATTCATGTAATAAGCAACCCATAGGATGGCACATAATCTATAATTTCATTCTAGTAATAGAGGAAACATTTTTTCTCTTCCTACATCTAGCTGCTCTTTCCATGTGTATGTAGTGAGATTATGTAGGTAAGGGGGGGACCCTTCATCAAGTGGTATCAGAGAAAGTAGTCCTGAGCATGGAGAGTACTCACCAGAACCATGGGTGAAGATTTTGTGAAGAGTGAAGAAGCCTTGAGAGGCCATTTGTTCCTTGGGAATCATGTTGACTGTCCTCCAATAGAGATGAGGCTAGGTAGAAGGTGTGCAAATCTCTTCCACTGAGAGGAAGTGGGTAGAAGAGATCATGAGGGTGCATCTTCTAGAATCCTATTGAGTAGAGGATAGCAGTGAGAGTTTTTTGCAGGGGAAACCTACATAGGTAGTGAGTGTTGTTAGAAACCAAGATCAGACATGCAAACCAAAAAACCTTCCACATAAGAGAAAAGAAAATAAAAGAATAGCTTTGCATGAAGATGTGCAAATAATATTATTCAAGAATTCATAATTACATGAGATTATTTTCTTTATAAAATCAATGTATGCATAACCCTAATATTATCTTGAGCAACAAGATAGCTCAACAAGATAAGGATGACAATTATTAACTTAGGAATTAAAATATTACCTAAGTAAACTTATGCAAGTGTAATTAAATATTAATTACACCAACACCTCCCCATAAGTGAAACTTAGGGAGACTAAAAAATCATGCACCTAAATGATAGGATGAATGCAAGAAAGCATGAATGGGTCCTGGCAACAAGGCATGATCAAGTACCCATGTACAAATGCAATAATGAGGTAGAGAAGGAAAACCCAGTGGGACAAAAACCCCCCTACAATGAGATGACCTGCTGCAAAGAAGCACTGGAAGAACACTGTGGAGTAGCACTGGAACCAAAATACAACAAGCAAGGAAAGATACCTTTGTTTACAAGAAACCATAGTGGAATCATAATAATGCAATAGCAAACCCGATGCCACGTAACACTGGAAAACTCACAAACTAGAACAACCTTGGAATCTGTGAAGCAACAGTAGATAAAATGATGCCCCCCATAAGAGTGAATGATATGATGAAAGAATCTGGAAGCTATGTATCTTGATGTCAATGCCAATTTGTGACTAAAACTCTTCCATGGGAACAAGTACCATAAAGACTCTGGAACATTTACCATTAAAACATGACCCTCAAACTGAGATGGATCTGAACCAATGCAGATCAATAACTATAAACTCCCAATCTAAAGTGTGAACCGATGTGAATCTGATATGTCTCAAGCAAGAGAAAGATGTGGCCAAAAGAAACTAAGAAACCAAATACAACCCATGCGAGTTGTCATCAATAATCAAGATGAGATCAAAGTGCATGCACAATCTAATCAGATTATTATGCAAGAAACCCCCTGATGGAACTTTATATTAGTTTATTTATTACAATAACCCAATGATTGAAAAAGGAGAGAATGAAAAAACATGCATAAACTAAAAATTGAAATGGATTCCAAATCTATTTAGAGGACAGAATCAGCTTTCCGATGCCGCGAGAATCATGAAAAACGGATAAGAAAGTCAAAAGATATGTCTCCTAAAGTGAAAACAACAACATTTGATATCTGAGGCTGATAAAAGCATAAAAAAAGAAAAACCAAAAAATCAAACCTCCACCATTGAGAAGTTCGTCAAACCAAATTTTTGACGATATCTCATTTTCGAGAAAACAACGCCATATGCCCAAGTTATGCCAAAAAGAAAAAAAAGCCCTATAAAGGGGCACTGCCAGCACTAAACAAGGGAAAAATTTCAGCCCCCTGGCTCTGGCCCTTGGTCCTACATATGACTTCTTGCTACAGGTAAAGGTCCACTGGTTGGGATTGGAAGCATAGCTCTTGGTCATTAATAGGATCACTGCAGGGGCTAAACGAAAAAAATTCGGCGGGGCTGGCACTGGGCGCTCAGTCGCCGATAAAACCCTAACAGGGGCTGGAGTGGGCACAAGGGGCTGGAGCTGGTGCTCAGTCGCCAATGAGACCCTAGCAAGGGTTGGAGCGGGTGTAGGGGGCTGAAGACCAGAGCGGCGAAGGAGTGGAGCACCGGTGGTGGGAGCGGTGGCCGGTGGTCATCGGGTGGTGCAGGGGTGGAGCAATCCTTTTACATTGGTCGTGCAAAAAAATTTCAGAGTTTTTTTTTTAATTTTATTTTATTTTTCTCGATTTATGAGCCTCGTGAAGCGTGACCTGGGGCGTACAACCTTGCGGCAAATTTTTTTTACCTCTCTAGACGATTGTGTCCAAAATGGACAAATTTTATATGGAAATAGGGGTTTTGGGGCTCTGTGGACTCAATGGTGAGGTTCGTTTAGTCCAAAAAATGCCCAGAAAATTGGGTGACCCACATATCTCTCAGAAAAATCACCGAGCTTGAAACCCTCATAGATTTCTTCAACGATGACCAAAATCAATGAAATAAAAGTAAATCCTGACTTTTTCCAATGCTCTAAATCCAATGGAAAGCCCCAATCTAATCCAAGACGCTACATGAATATGCTCAAGGAATGAAACCTTCGAGGAACCCAGAATGATCTCTGCAATGATTTTCTCCAAAAAGGCTGAGAAGGGGCTGAAAATCGAGGCTCTGATACCATGTTGGAAACCAAGATCAAACATGCAAACCAAAAAACCTTCCACATAAAAGAAAAGAAAATAAAAGCGGAGCTTTGCATGAAGATGTGCAAATAATATTATTCAGGAATTCATAATTACATGAGATGATTTGATTTATAAAAGCAATGTATGCATAACCCTAATCTTATCTTGAGCAACAAGATAGCTCAACAAGATAAGGATGACAATTATTAACTTAGGAATTAAAATATTACCTAAGTAAACTTATGCAAGTGTAATTAAATATTAATTACACCAACAAGTGTTGATTCAAATTTGCTAGTGGTTGTAGATAGAGAGTATGTCATATTTGTTTGGCCAAAATGTCTTGGAGTTATGGAGAGAGTTTGTGGATGAAGAAGAAATATTTGAAGCCACGGGAAGTGAAGCAAGAACCCATCTGAAGGAGTTGTTATGCCTTGCATAACCACCCCATTTTTTTTTGGTCAAAATGGGTTCCCCTTTGTGTTTGTTTGTCATTGGTGTTCTCATTTGGGGCTTAAGAGTTGTTCTCTTCCTCCTAAGTCCTTGTTTCTTTTTATTTTTGGGTTCATATTTCAGGTAGGAGCATGCACTTGTTACTTTTCACAAGGTTCAATTTCTTGTTCATGTCTCGGTCCCGACCCCATATTTTTTCCTTCTCTATTTTTTTGTTTTTTCACAAGGTTCAAGTTTCTATGCATATCTTGGTTCCAACCCCTCTTTTTCCTTGTGTGTTTTGTTCGTGTCAGAGTTGGGTTTTGGAATGGAATCGGAACCAATAAATTTTCAAATTTCTTGTTCCTATTCCTAACTCGATCCTGAATTCTAACTCCTTTTCATATCTTTGTTCCCTTCGGGATCAAACTTCAGACCATGACTGAACTTTGCACCTTTTGAAAGTTCTCATTCCTTCTTGAGTCCCGATCTCGTTTTTCGTTTCCTTTTGTCTTTTAGGATTGGACTTCGGACCATGACTTGCACTTTGAACTTTTCAAAGTTCTAGATTTATCTCGCGACCCGATTCCAATCCTCGTGTTGTTTTGTTTGTCTGTCAGGTTTCAAGTCATGGGCCATTGACTGAACTTGGCGTCCTTTCAAAAGTCCAACCTCGGTTCATTCCCCGACCCCAACCTCCACTTATCTCCATCCCTGCACCTCATATTTATGACTCAGTTTGAATCCCGAGACCTAACCAACCTGTCATTAATGCCATAACCACTCACACATGCGAATGGGTGTAAATCTTGCCACTTCTCAATTTTTTCCCATTCTATTTTGAGGAGTTTTGTGAAAAGAACAAGAGTGACGTAGAGCTAAGGTTTGAGGAATTCACTATGATTTGTCAACATGCTGCCAGAATTCTTGGGTGCATTTGAAGGTAGGTATTCTTGCTTCCATTTTTTGTCTTTGTTTTCTTGTTTTTGCTTCCATTCTGGGTGCTTTTTTTCTTTCATGTTTTTCTTTTCTTTTCCTCACTCGGCTTTGTTTTTCCGCTCTATGTTTTCTTTCTCACCATTTGGTACATTTTCCTTTGCTTGTGAACTCGTGTTGGGTTCATTGTGTGTTTCTTTTATGCTCTTGTGTCGTCATCTTGTCTTGTGGTCGCAGGATTATCCATCTTGTTGTGCTCTAGTTGTCTAGGGTTTTTCTCTACGTTCGGGTCGGACTGGTTTAATTGCCAATTTTGAAATGTCGACCATTACAAAATGAAATTTCTTGATCCCACACATAACCTAGTCATGAAGGCATATTGTCAGATTCATTATATTTATTATCACCTTGTTATCCATCGCCCTTTCAACTTTCAACCCCCGCATTACCATTGGGGTCGGGAATCGAACCAACACTTAGCCTTGTCTATTGCCCGATGTTGGTTCCTCCACTTGTCTAATCCCCACATAACTATTAGGATTGGGGGTTGGACCAATACCTTGAGTTTGATTAAATTTTTTGATGAAGGTTTTCTTCCCAGTCCTGCTTCTGACCCCCGCATTACCATCGGGGTTGGGAGTTGTTTTGACACCAAACCTTCAACCCATTGATTGGTACATGGACCTGACAATGCCCCAATCCTAATTCCTGGCATACTGTCAAGATCAGAACTAAAACTTGACCCATTCCCAATGTGCATTTTAAGACTTGGTTCAGGAAGGAGTTTTGAACCCGACTCCCTATGTCTTATTGGGTTTGAAACTCAGGAGGCTACTAACACTTGTTCGTTTTGATGGGTTTGGTTCCGAATGACAACCCAATCCTGCACTCCAATTCAAAGTCAGGATCAAAACTCTGCAAGATCTCATTCATTGGTCGACTACCACTTCCTAGTCATGATCCTGATCCCTACTCCTAGTCACACTGTAGGATCAGACTGCACACTAATACCTGACTATCATGTGTCTAGGTGCCTATCCAAGACCTAATCCCAATCCCAACTTTTGAAGATTTAGGGGTTAGACTCTAGAATTGTAATGAACTTCTTTTAACATAGGTATGGTACCTGGTCATGACCCGATCCTGACACCCGACATAATTCAATTTATGATTTAAAATGACTAAGTTCATGGTTCTTTTTTGAACCTGAGGCCCGAAAATGATGAGTTAAATTATTGAATTGGATTTTAATTTGAATCAATGTGGATATCATGTGAATGTTCGTATTTAAGCTACTCCTCATATATCTTTCCTCTTTTCCTAATAATGGAAAATTTCAGGGTAACTAACAAATGTCTGACTCTGAAGAGGAATTACATACTGAGGAAGTTCCTATTGAGGGAACATTCGAGGGAGCATCAAAGAGAGCTAGATCTAAAAGATTAAAACCAAAACATGTGCCTTACACAATGAAGTATAAGTATCAAGGGAACCTAGTTCCATCCAAATTTGACTTTGAAGTCATGAACATAACTGACACCTTGGTAGGACACATAGATCTAAAGTAGTTTCACAAAGATACATTTTCAGAGGTTGTTGTCCCAAGAGCAAGGAGAATTGCAGAATCAGGACTAGCTCATGTATCTAGTTTTCCTATTGTTGTACAGTGTCTTGAGTTCATCCTAACTGTTGCACAGGCGTATAATCCTACTTAGAGATAATGTATAGATTCTCAGGGGAATATTATCATTGATTTAACGTCGGTCATGATCAAACATTTCTTTGACCTCCCTCCTTACCCTAATCTAAAGATGATGACTGAGGCTCAAGCACTTGAACTATGGAATAGGTATGTGGAAGGAAATAAACAACTTATCAACAAATTGTGGCTGAGGAATCCTAAGAGGTTAGACTTCTCTGAAGACATAGGATATATTATCACTTTGCTGGCCAGAGCATTTGGAAAATCAAATTCTCATATTTTTTAACACTGGATGTTTCCTTTTATCCAATTGATTTTAGATGGAAAGAAAAACTTAGATTGGGGGAAAATCATCTCAGACAATATTCATGACTAGCTCCTCAAGGTACCACAGACTAAGACATTTTACATGTCTTATTATGTAGTGTATTGTGCAACAAGGATTGGATGGTTTCCTGGATTAAACAATCAGGGGTCAATAGATGATGGCCTAGATCGAAAGAAGGTTTAGGAGTATTACGACCAACTTGAGCTAAGGGATTCAAAGAAGCATTTTAAATGAGTCAATGATGCTTTCCTATATGTGGTTATAAATCAGCTCATGGGTGAAATTGGTTTCAAATTGTCAAGAGAAGCTATGGAGTTTATTCAGGAATGGGGGTATTGGTTTATTCAATACCCCAAGTCTACTTATTTCAGGTTATTTGGTTTTGATGGCCACCCTTTTAAGTTGCCAAAATGTTGTGGCGACAAGTGGATTCTTATGGAATTTTCTAGGAAAGCTAAAAAAGTAAATGTTGTATTTTCCTTACAACATAAGACTGTTTCTCATTATTTTCCCTTCAAATTGGGATTTTATTATTGTTCTTCTTCAATAATGGATAAATTAGCAACAGAGGAGTTCCAGGCTTTGAATTTGAAACAACACACTAGCAGGAAGAATTTTGATCTGAAGAAGAAAATGCATGTGTTATATCCCTCTCACTTTACTCACCATCTTCCACTTCTTGAGGAATTTTGGGCTAACCTTCAAGATCAGTTTGAAGTAAGAAAAATGAGCTATGAGAGGCTAACAATTCCTCAAATGAGGGATTTTGAGGTTAAAAATGATATTCCTAAAGGCACTACAGATGATGGGATCACTCTTGATCCCCAGTATGGTTTGGATAAAGTGGCTACAAAAAGATTAGAAACCATTAATTGGGCAGAAAAGAAAGAGACTAAAATCAAAAAATGTCTCAAGGAGTAGTGAACAGGAGCTTAAAATGGATTGAACTCCATCTAAAACAACCAAGAGTTGGGATATCAAAGAAAAGATGTTTTGGAACTGAGCACACTTCTTCCATAGAAACTAAGCAATATAAGATTATAGAAGGTTGTAGCAACAGTGGAAGCAACCACAATAGAGCCTCCTCAACCAGAGGAAGATGTTTCTTTACAAGAGATTGATGATGCTTTGCTTAAAGCAAAGGTTACTTATGAGGCAGTTGTTGTTGGGGTTACTTCATGTTCACCCTGGTGAGGAGATTTGTGTAGGACATGTTGTTGTTCCTCCACCAACTAAGGAAAGTGCTCCTACCATTCCATCAACTTCAAAAACTACAACTGTTGAAAAGGAAGTACCTCCTATAGTTGATGTAGCAGATATGTCTTCATATTATGAAAGAACTCCATCTCAGGAAGGAGAAGGTACTAAATGGGAGGATTATCTGAAGAGAGTTGAAAAGGAAATAGGAGAAGAGGAAGCAGGGTTTGAAGTTGGAAGTTTGCATAGTGTAGAGATGGATTTAATTGATGTACTAACTAAAAAGGAACATGAAGAACTAATGGAGAATGCCCAAAAGTTGGTTGTTGAACAAACCACCCAAGAAGAAGAAGAAAAAAAGAGGAAAATTAAGGATTTAGCTCGGGAAGAGGAAGCGGCTGAAGCATTAAAGAAAGTGGAGGAAGAAGCTCGTGAGCAAGAATTGAAGGCTGCTCAAGAAGAGGCAGTAAAGGAAGAGCTTTGAGTTAAGGAGTTGGGGCAATAGAGGCTAAAGGATGAAGAAGAGGTTGCTAAATGGGAGGAAGAAATAAGAAAGGTAGAAGAAATAAAAGCCGAAAATGAAAGGAAAGAACATGAAATATTATAGAAGGAACAAGAGGAGCTACAAAGGGTTGCTTCTCAGTAAACCATTGAAATTATTTCTTCTACACCTCCTAATGTTCAATAGGTAGCCACTCAACCAGCTGCACCCACTTGGTTGAAATTAAATTTGGAGAAGAGGAAGCAAATACAGGCTCAACCCATGACATGGGATGAAATGAGGACTGAAAAGATAAGGTAACATCAAAGAAGAAGCCTCCTATCGTGCACTCCACCAAGTTAACTATTGAAGGTGATTTGGTAGCAAAAATTGCTACCACAATTGTTGATAAGGATGATAGAGAGTTGCAACCTGAAGATTATTAGATAAGTACTGTTAATCTAGGAAAGCATACTAGAACCCAACAAGTAAAATTGATAGACATTGTTGCCACCACCACCAAGTACAGGTTGATTAAAGATAAACAGGCCAAGGATGAGCTTAAGGCATAGGTGGGAAAAATGAGGAACTTTCTAAAGGAGTTAATTTCATCTACTCCTGAACAACGTGCACCCTTAGAGGATCCTATTTTGATGAGCAGAAAAGAGGTGGATAGACTTAATGAAAAGAAAAAAGAAAGCCATGTGTTTTGATAACTAGTTTAATGTTTTTAAGTTTGATATAAATGAGAATGTGGAGGAGGGCTTTAAATTTTATTATGTAGGTCCTAAGTTGGTTAGATAAATGGAAGAGTCCATAAGGAAATGGTGGGCAGAGGAAGAAAAACTCATGGAGTACTTTGGGAAGTTAAGGGTGATTGCTAAAATTTCTGATGAGGAATTAGTCCAATCATAGATTTTGGGGGATGAAGGCCTTTATTTTGTTTCAAAATACATTAATATATATGTCTTCAAAACGTAGAATCTCCTTGAACAGAGAATTGTCATGCTCAAAAGCATTCATGAAATATGGGAACGGGCAGGCATCTTTGAGGAGATCATTTCAAAATTAATTGGTAAGAGTTTACCTCCTGAGCAAAGAATTGAGTCATTAGGAGATATAAAAGATGCTTGGGAGGAAAGGCTTGATGGAATAATGAAACAAGGAGATACTACTGATCTGACACACATGGATAGGCTGCTTGACATTAGAATTGACATGCGGTGGGCAGTCACAGACATTTTCCACCTGAAAGACATAGTTGCTGCAACAAGGAAGAAATTCGAAGAAGCAACATTCAAAACTAATTGGGTTGATGGGCCAGATGATGATGCACTAAAACAATTCTTCTCTAATTATGATGGGTATCGTGGGACCTCTCAAAAGGGTGAAAAGTGAAGAAGGCGTTTGAGTTATCTTTTTGATAGTAAAACTTCAGGTAGTTTTGAACAGACGGATGACTGTGAGTCAGTGTTGGCAGATCAAGAATAACCCATGGTGATCAAGTAGAGAAATGAGTCAAGACTAGTAGTTCAAATTAGCTACCTGAAAAAGAGATTAGATAGTTTTACTGTTTTATAGCTTTTTCATGCAAAGACACTCAAAAATACTCTTTGACAGTTTTAATGCAATTTATGCTATTTTCAGAAGTTGGTTAGTTTAGTGATAATGTTATGAACAATGGTTATTCGTATGCCACTGAACTAATTTGTGCATAAGTGTCTCTTATTTGATTAAAATCAATAGAAGATTTTGAATCTGAAACTATTTTCGTTGAATTATCTATGTATGATGTTTATTTATATTTATTGATCTTCTAATTTTGTTGATGAGCTTGTGATATTTTGTTATTTAAAAAGAAAGTTAAAAAAATAAGTGATGTTGAATGGTTGTATGCTTTAAAATTTTCACTATGAATGAATGAAATGGTATGGGTTATGTTGTAGATTGTGTTGTTCCATGGTTTTAGTTGGTTTAGAATGCTTATTGCGAAGTGTACATGTCTGAATTTAAAGAAATATGTGTTCATGTATTGTTGTCCTAATCCATGTACTATCTTTTGTTGTTTTTTTACACCCACCAAAATGTTAGATTAGTTTTTATTATTCAGTTTGTACTCTTTACCAACAGGCCCCTTGAACATTACAGTTGCATAGGCCACTAAATGATGACAACATAGTTGAGAACCAACTACAAAGACCTTGGAAGATAGATAGTTTTAGATTATTTATATTTTTTAGGAGAAATAGAGTAACAATATTTTGTTTTAATGTTGTTGTATTACATTAACCATCAACAGAACTGGCACTAGAAGGAGGGCCCAGAAGAAAAAACTAGAGTGAATCAGGTCCTTTTCACTTGATAGGTTTGAAAGTGTTCTTAGATCCACTACAAATCCAAAACCATTAGTTGAACTCCAAACCCTTGTTAGACCTAGAGCTTGTAGGGTCTTGATTCCACAACCGTTAACACCACCACACACTCCATCTGTATTTCCAGTAATCCCACAGCTGGTGCAACCAAACCTACCACCACCCATGGATTTCTTTGCCAATAATCCTTCACCACTGGGAATAATTCCTGGTGGCATACATGAAATGCCTAAAAATCTAGAGAAATTATGCCCCAAGTATGCACATGGAGAGTCACGAAGTGCTGAAGAGAATATACAGGCATTCAAAGATGCATGTACTCAAGCTAAAATTGAACACCATGACGTTGCTTGTAGATTATTTCCTTACTCATTGGGGGATATGGCCTACAATTGGTATTTGAAACTGCCTACCAAGTCCATCTCGAGTTGGAAAAATTTGGAAGATACTTTTATTAACCAATTTTGGGTCTATGTTGACCTTGCTATTTTATACCATCAATTTGCTACAATCAGGAAAGAACCACATGAATTGTTTCCTCTGTTTAATACACAATTCCATAGGATGTATAGGCGCCTACAGGATTTGTATTTGGTGGCTGAAAAATATCACCATCCAAGCTTACTTAAAGGCCATAGACCCGTTGATTGGCTTATTTCTCCAAATAACTTACCTCACGCCAGACATTGATTCACTGTCCAAGGTGTATCATCTAGTCATCAAATTGCAACAACAAATAAGTTCACAAGAAGGGAGTTTGGGTAGGATTTTCTCTTCTTTAGGATATCAGATGCCTAATTCAACCCCTTTGTTCAATACAATCCCAAGGATGTCCCATTCCATGTATGGACCTTCAGCTGAGTTACAAACTCCACCCCCATTACCATTCTTCAATACTGGGACTCTAGATTCGCCTCAACAAACTCAAAATTCTATAATCATAATGGAGGATCCAACCCCATGACACATTCATCTGATGTAACTACTACAGAAAGTGAGTGTACGGCTCATCTAACAATAGAGTTAGAAACTCTAAAGAAAAAATTATCTTAGGTGACCAATGAGATGGCACAAATCAAGTATAACCCCCCTCAAAATCAGAATCAGAACCAAAATTACCAGAATCAGGGAGGGTATTCCAACCAAGGTAATTATTCCAATTAGAATGCCAATAAAATCAAAAGAATTTTCAAAGTCAGAACTTCCCCAACCAAAAGTATCAGAACCAAAATAGGGGATACAATCAGAGGTCTAAGTGGAACACTGGACCAAACAATGGGGGAGTTCCCCACAATTATCAAGCCAGTGAGGATAAACCACACACTGCAAATGTTGCAGATCTAAATTTCATGACTTATTGGTGTAGGTTGCATGACACTGCAACACATTCTAAAGTTAATTGCCCAGAGATGGAGAAAATGGTTAAGATTGCATAGGCTAATTTCCCAATGTAGAGTTCTCCCAACAAAAGTGGTGGATCCATGGATACAACCATGGCTTATGAACTCTATGATGAAGGATCTCCTTTCCCTAGGCAAGGGCAAACAAACTAGAAGATGTATATGATGCTCAGGCATTCCAAGCCAAAGGGGGTCATTTTCTAAGAAATCTGTGTAAGGGGTTATTTACCACATCTTCCCCTCCTAACAGTATGGTTCCCCCAAACCAGAATGTTGAAAACAACCCACCTCCACTGAAAGGCCCACCTGAATTTCAAAACAAAGGTAAGTCAGATTTTTTTCCTAAATATCAGATGAAAAATGATATGGAATTTGATTTCATTTTAGAAATGCAAAAACAAAAGACCTCTATGTCATTCTTTGACATCTTGAAGTGGTGCCTCACCCAACGTGACATCGTGTTGAGAGCTTTGGAAGAGGTAGATCAGTTGAAAGGAAAGAATAAGGTGACTCCAACTACTGACATGAATGTAGTCCTGTACAAGGGTAAGACAGGGACCCCCCATTCCTTTTAAGCTTGAGAATCTTCAGAAAGAATCTACATAACTGCCTCTTGGATTTTGGAGCCTCTGGTAATGTTATGCCTTTCTCTATTTGCAAAAAATTGGGCTTAAATCTAGTTCAAACTCATAAGAAAGTAATACAGTTAGACAAAATTGAGGTAAATGTGGTAGGGGAACTAAAAAACATATATGTACAGATTGGATCAGACCCACGAATCCGGACCTATATGGATATTTAGGTAGTTGATATCCCTGATACATACGACATGCTTTTAAGTCGAGACTTGATGAAAAGCATTGGAGGTTATCTCTCCTCGAACTTCTCACACATGTGGCTACCATGGAAGGGGTACCAACTCAGATTAGGATTGAAAGCGAGCCTCATCTGAAACATATTATAACTGAGTATGACTGTCCTAATGAAGTAGCCTACTTTAAAATCTAGATAGGAGTGTATAGGAGAGAAGAAATCATGACCTTTTCAATGTTTAATCCTGATAGCCTACAACCTTTAGAGCATAGTGACCCAATGACTACTGTCAACTAGTAGGTTTTAATCAGGAAATTGCAACAAGATAGGCTAGTTCTGGGAGAAAAGGTTGATTTATGGAGTTTTCTACTCCCTAACTGGTGCATAATCCATTAGCAGAGTCATTCTGAGCTAACCTATCAACCTTGCATAGACATTTTGAACCATGTTTGTCATTCGAGAGAAACTTGCGAGCACCAACTCGAAACATCTCCGAATCAGTTTTCATTTGAGGCTAGAGATGCCACTATTTTGACATGGACTGATAATACACAGGAAGAAGTCTTTCCCCAAACCAAACAAACATAGGTTTTATTTTTTAGTTTGGAAGATCGGGTTGAGGAAAACATACTTTGCTTCTTACAAGTTGCAGTTTGGATGTACCAATAATGTTTTGAAATACGAAGCACTTGTAGGGGACAGGTGTTTGCACATTAGAAGAAGGTTACAACTCTGATAGTCATGGGAGATTTTGAGGTCATCGTCAAGCAAGTTCGCAGTCAATACACCTGCCATAACAAGAGGTTGGTTGCATACAGGAATAGGATATGGAATATGATAGAAGAATATGATGCTTTTGGAGTAAAATTGATTCCCACGAAAGATAACCAAATTGTAGATGCACTTGTTGTTGCTACTAGTACCTTGGAACCCATGCAAGATTCTAAGTTGAAATGGTTTTCAGTAGAGCTAGTCTTAGTCCCAGCCATTCCAGACAATCTCTGAAATTTCTAGGTCTTTGATGACAACCAACATAAACTTACCTTCTTGGAATGTTCGAACATATTTGAGGGAAAAATTATCGATGAATCAGATAGAGATTAGGGAGACTAGGACCTTGAAAATTGTGACATAGAGGGAATCATTAACCTAAAAACCAATAGCATTCCTAAGGGAATGGTGGCACTGGAAAGAATCTTTGATTTTTATCCTTGAGCCCACGAAAGGTTACCTACAAATAGTGATGGAAGGAAGTAAGATTCAATTAATTTGGTAGATTTAGGCCCTAAGAAAAATATATTTATTGGCAAAACATGCCCGAAACACATTCAAGATAAAATCCTGACAATGTTGAAAGAAGATATAGTAGTGATTTCTTGGGGGTAAAAAGACTTGAAGACCTTCAATACTTCAATAATAACACATACTATCCCCTTGAATCCTAAAGAAAAGCCCTTCCATCAAAATAAATTCCTAGTAAATGCCTTGATTGAGCCCTTAATTTTGAAAGAAGTGCAGAAGTTGTCGGTAGGAATAATTTTTCCAGTAAGGCATTTGACCTGGATAGCTAATCTGGTCCCTGTTTGTAAAAAGAGTGGAGAAATCATATTATGCGTTGACTTTAGAAACCTTAACAAAGCTTCAAGGAAGTATAATTAACCTCTTCCTTCCCTCGATGAGGTGTTGCAGATAGTGAATGGCTCTCAGATGATGTCATTCCTGGATGGGTATTCAAGGTACAATCAGGTGATGGTTAGCTACGAGGATAGGATGAAGACTACCTTCACTACCAAGTGGGGGAAATTTACCTACCGGAGGATTCCATTTGGTCTATCAATGTTGGAGCCACCTTTCAACACGCGATGGATGTGGCATTTAAGGATTTGATAGGTAATTGTATTATCATATATATGGATGATTTAACTATATTTTCCAAGAATAGAGAAGACTACAATGTAGATTTTTCAAAGGTCCTTGGAAAGTGCATAAGCTATGGTGTGTCCCGTAATCTGCAGAAGTGTGTGTTCAGAGTTTTAGAAGGGAAATTGTTGGGCCACAAAAATCAGAAAGGGGGATCTCAATTGACCCAGATAGAGTGGAATCTATTATAAAATTGACCATGCCAGGCAGCAAAAAGGAGATGAGATCTTTCTTTGGAAAGATAATTTTTGTAAGGAAATTTATAATTGGGTTTGCAAAGATCATCAAACCCCTTAATGAAATGATGAAGAAGGATTCAAAATTTGAATGGAGCAACAAGGTTGAGTCTGCATTCTTGCAGATCAAACAATCTATATCAGAGGCACTAATATTTCTAACTAGTCCTGATTATCTAAAGCCTTTCTATATTTATTCTTTCGCACCTGATCATTCTTGTGCTATTGTCTTGACACAACAGAAGGACAAAGGATATGAAAGACTGATTGCTTTTATGAGTTCTCCATTTAACAATGTTGAAATTAGATACCCATCTTTGGAAAAATAGGCCTTCGCACTGGTGCGAGCAGTTAAAAAGTTTAGACATTATATACAGCCAAATCACTACCATAGTTCCTAACCCTGCAGTGAAGTCTCTTCTTATGCAGAGTGAGCTAGGTGAAAGACGAGGAAAATGGATGGAAATTATATAAGAATTTGACCTTGAAATCCACCTGATGAAGCTAGTCAGAGGACAAGGTTTATCCAAAGTTATGGCAGACGTTGATACCAAGATTACTTGCCAACAATACACTATGCAATCATTTGCAGGTGATCCTTGGTATGCAAATCTAATCTTTTTGTCGTTGAATAAAAAATTCCTAGATGGAATGAATACCATGCAGAGGAGAGCATTGAGGCTAAATATTTCTCATTATATGCTCAAAGAGGGAGCTTTATACAAAAGAAATTTTGAAGGTGTCTATCTACGTAGCCTCGACCAGTAGCAAGCAAAACAAGCCATTGTTGAATTTCATGGCAAACATAGCACTGGACATGGTTCTACTGATTCTATGGCACACCAAATTCTTAGATCCAGTTATTATTGGCCCCATGTGTTCTACAATGCCCACCAACATGTTAGGACATTTCATACATTTTAGACTTTCACATCTAGGGAATACAATCTGACGATGCCCCTACAACCGATATATGAGGTAAGAGCATTCACCCAATGGGAATTGGACTTTGTCAGGGTGATTAATCTGAATTCATTTGTAGGTCAGAGGTTTATTTCTATGGCGACAGATTACTATACCTACTGGACTGAGGCTCAGCCCTGCAAGAACAACACCACTGAAGTTGTCATTAAGTTCCTAAATAAATGCATCGTTACTAGGTTTGGAGTACCGTTCACCCTGGTATGTGATAATGGCCCTGCCTTTTCTTATGTAGAATTTATTCAGTGGGCATATGAGCATAAAATTGTGTTGAAATACTCTTCTAATTACTATCCATAGCGTAATGGTGTAGTAGAGTCTACTAACAAGAATTTATTGGAGGTAATTAAGAAGCTATTAGAAAGTAATCCTAGGGATTGGCACACTCAATTGAGGTTTTCCTTATAGGAAAATAGAACTTGAATCAAAGTTTCCTTAGGAAACTCACTATTTAATCTTGTCTATGGCCAAGACCCCATTTTCCCTATCCATCTACAGATACCCATTCTTTGGTTCATGTAGGAGTTTTATTCGAATAATGATAGGATAGAGGTCTAATTGACTAGTTTACTCAGTCTAGAAGAACAGAGGGATGCTGCTCTCTAGCAGTTTTCCAAACATCAAGTTGTTGTCAAATGTTGGTTTGAAAAAAGAGCCAAAATAAAAGCTTTCAAAATATTGGACCTTGTGCTACTATGGGATAAAGCCAGGGAAAGGAAAGGTGATCACCAAAATTTTGACCAACTTTGGTTGGGTCGATACCAAATATCCAAAATCCTTGGCAAGAATGCCTTTCGGTTGAGTACTTTAACAGGAGAACCTATCCCATTTCCTGTCAATGGATAGTTTCTGTAATTAGAGAAATTTTCATAATATTGCAAATAGCATAAAACCATTAGATCCCTAATGAACAATAGAGCACAATGAAAACAAGAAGCAAAATAAGATGAAACAACATCACCTAGTCTTCAAGCCTCCATTGGTTGACCTCCATTGGCCTTCTCCATCTTGCAGAAAATGATATAATTGCCCTCAAATTTGAAGTGCAACTATAACTTATGACAAAGCCAAGAAAAATATTGAAGTAATGTGTATGCTCAAGCACTCAAAAGCTCTCAAGCATGTTGTGTATAACTCTTGTGTGTGCTCAAAATGACTTGAGAGAAGGCCTTTTAAAGAATGCCAAATTGAGAATGGATGGCCATGATTAAAAGTTGGTGAAGCCCTAAGATCAAAGGCCAAGAATCAATGTCATAAGGAGGATTAGGGTTAGGGAAACATTAGGTCAAAGTTAGGGCAAGCCTTGAAATGAAGGGTTGGGATTTAATTGGAGATAATCAAATCAATGGTGGAGAAAAATAGGTAGTTGGAATATTAGAAATGATGTAATTTATGGAGGAATGTTGACTTATGAATTAAATAATGGTTTAATTCATAAATGGGAATGAGACAAAAGACTTGATATTTATAATTATTTTAATTATTTATTTTGGTGGGATGGAAAGTGGGCTAAATAAATAAGTTTATTTGATTTAAGGATAAATCATAATGTTATGGAGGAAATAAGGATTGATCAGCGACGTATTTAATTAAATAGACGTAATTTATTTATTTAAATAATCATGGAGGAATGGACATGATTAGATAATTGAATTATGTGAGGGAGAAGCGTGGTCGTCATAGAAAAATATGGTTTGCAAGTTGAGGCCATTTTTATGTGTCTACATTTTTCCCCTCTTTGACATGATGCAATTTATCGCATTGTGTCAAAGAACAAGTCAAAAATATGCCCTAGTTTGAAAGTGAGGAGACGAAGGATGACGAGGAGGTAGTGGTATGCCCCCTCGAGAGGATAGGTGGGTTGAAAGAACGTGAGTGTCCTCTTGAAATGGATGAGAGAATTAGAGGATGAAGGAATAGAAGAAATGTTAGCATGGAAATCATGGATGTGAGGATGAAAAAGGAATACTTCAATATTTTGCCATATAACATCATAAGCGTTGCATAATCATCATTGGGCAGTAAAATGTGACAAATGGACAACAAACACCATGATATGACATAGACCAAGGTGTGCAAGGTCGTCCACTTGTGAAAAATAGATAGCCACAAACAAGGAATGTCCTAACTCATACTAAAGGCCAAGTTGCCCCAGTATTTTTGTCAAGACACACCAAAGACAACAATCAAGGAAAATTAGGCCATGAGACATCATTGCTCCTCTAAATCCTTCATGGGACATCCTTGAGGTAGCTAGTAACATGACCAAGAGACAAAATAATAAAAAGATAAGACAAAATAGACCAGTAAAATCACAACCATTCAATATGTTTGCCAAGATTTGTGTGTCAAAGGTTGATTGCGGGACAGTTTGATAGTTTGATGATTTGATTGTCTAACAGTATTGACGTTTTGATGATTCCTGTCATCAGGAAGGACACATCTTGAAAAGGCCAATGACTATGTGATGAAGCCTGTCGTCAGGAAAGACACATCCTGAAAAGGCCAATGACTATGTGATGAAGCCTGTCATCAGGAAAGACACATCCTGAAAAGGCAAATGACATTTTGATGGGGTCCAATTCCAAGAAGGACACATCTTGAAGGGGACCATAAAGTGACTAGGTTGACATTGTGTTGGCAATTTGATGGATGTTCGGCTTGATGACTGACTGGGCTATGTTGTCTGTTGGTTCGTGATTTGAATGTTGGCATTCAAATGATTGTCTTGTTTCTGAGTGTGACTATGTCTGACTTATTTGACCAAAATGAAAAACCCTAAAGGACTGACCTAGGTGGCCTCGGGGGCACATCGACTGATGGCCTTGCCTATGTCATGCACTCAGAGACCTCGTAGTTCGACTATTGACAAAGAATATCACGACTGACATGACTAACTTTGACTCTGTTTTTGGGATTTGTGATGTTATTTGGATGTTTTTGTGCCTTCTTTAGGAAATTTTTCAATTTTTAGGTCTTTTTTTAGGACTTTTTATGATTTTTACAATTTTTTTCAAGACTTTTTATGATTTTTATGATTTTTCAAGACTTTTTCGATTTTTTATGATTTTTTTCAGGACTTTTTATGATTTTTATGATTTTCAGGACATTTCTGATTGTCAAGACCATGTGTGATACCCACTGTAGTCTCATGATAAAATACTGCCCCTAGTCAAGTTGATGGAAAGAACGTGACCAGTATGGACGATAGGCGATGCGCAAGACTTCGATGTCAACCACTGTCGGTCGTGGAAAGAAATGTCATGATGTCAGGGTGAAACGTTGTGACAAATCTCAGCAAAATGGATGTTTATTATGGACGAAGGTAGATAGAGTGATAGTAGATGTCTAAGCAATGACTGACTACACATGGCACCTATTTTCCAGGTTTTCACCATGGTACTTATCCAAAATGCCTGTTTACCAAGTTTTCACTATTGGATGAATTATTTCTCTTTTATTTTTGTCAAATTTTTTTTTTTTGTGTCACCAGGATGCCTGTTTGCCAGGTTTTCATCCAAGTGATGATATTTTTGTATTTTTCCATTTTTTTGTATTTTTAATGTTTTGGTTATCGGCCAGACTTTCTAATGCTATGTATAGAACTTGCGTAAATGCAGACTGTTGATTGGCTCTGTTAATTGTTCACCATCTAGAGTAGCCAACTAATATGCGCTAGAACCAAATGACGCGATGATGATGTACGGACCCAACCAATTGGGCTCAAACTTGCCTGGTTTTTCTCTGTCGAACTGATTCTTAGGATTCTGCATGAGAACCAAGTCACCAATGTCAAATTTTCGAGTCATCACTCTTTTGTTGTAGCTTCTGCAAAGATGATTTTGATATGCCTGTAAGTGGTTCAGGGCATTATGTCTGCGTTCATCTAGCATTTCTAATTCATGTAGTCGTGATTGTCGATATTTTTCATCAGTGATTAGACCTTTCATAGAGACTCGTAGGGATGGAATTTTGACGTCTATGGGCAAGATGGCTTTGGCTCCAAACACGAGGGAAAATGGAGTGGCTCCAGTGGGAGTACGAATGCTAGTGCAATATGCCCACAAAGCAAGATTGAGTTGTATGTGCCAATCATGACTAGCATCATCGACAGTCTTCTTAAGAAGTTTGATGATTGTTTTATTAAATGCCTCAGCTTGACCATTTCCTTGTGGGTGGTAAGGCGTGGAGAATTGGTGTCAGATATGGAAGCGTTCACAAAGCTCATGGACATCCTGATTTTTGAAGGGATGACCGTTATCTATGATTATGGATTCTGGAATACCATATCAACAGATGATATAGTTGAGGATAAACTTGGAAATTTTTTTGCCAGTAATGTAAGTGAGCGGGATGGCTTCGATCCACTTAGTAAAGTACTCAGTGGCGGTAATGATGAATTTGTGGCCATTGGACGAGGTAGGATGGATCTTACCCACGAGGTCAAGTCCCCATTGTGCGAAGGGCCAAGGAGAAGTAATCGGTCGAAGTTCCTGTGTTGGTGCATGAATCAAGTCACTGTGTATCTAACATTGGTGACACATTCTAACAAATTCAAGTGCATCTTTCTCAATGGTTGGCCAGTAATACCCAAGTCTTGTTATCTTTTTGGCTAAAGTAGGACCACTCGAATGGGATCCTCATATACCCTCATGTACCTCTTGCAAGGTCGTTCGTGCTTCGTCAGTGTTAAGACATCGAAGAAGGGAGTTATCAAAGCTATGACGGTAAAGGGTATCACTGAGGATGGCGTATCTGGTGGCTTTTCAGATAAATGACTTTCGTTGGTTATTGGATAGGTTGGGGGGAAGGGTTTGGGACTTGAGGTAGTCATAAATTTCTTGATACCATGGAGAATTGGGACCAACAAGCTCGCAAACCATCTCTGATTCTGGTATGTCATATGCAGGAACCAAAAGTTGTTCTACCAAAAATTCAAATTGAGGCACATTACTAGGAATGTCCAGGAGAGAGCCAATTGTGGCCATTGCGTCTGCTGCCTTATTTTGTGTTCTTGGAACTTGCTCAAAAGTCACCATGTGAAAATATGTTTGAAAGCTGTCAACCATTCATTTGTAAGGCATTAATTTCTCGTCCTTAGTGTCATAGTCATCATTGAATTGGTTAATGACCAATTGAGAATCACCATAGACATGAAGTGTTCTAATTTTCCATTTGATGGCCATTCTGAGTCCTATGACAAGTGCCTCATATTCTGCCACATTATTTGTACATGAAAAAGCAATCCGAAAGGACTTAGGAATGGAGTCTCCTTGAGGGGTGATAAATAATATTCCTACCCTCGAGCCATGATTAGTATGAGATCCATCAAAGTAAAGCCTCCAAGGTGAATTAGGTTATGTATGAAATATTGACTCATCTGGAAAGTCTGCTACTAGTGGATGATCACCCTGTATAGGTGCATCTGCCAGTTGGTCTGCTATCACTTGTCCCTTTATTTCTTTTCTTTCAACATACTGGATATCATACTCACTCAAGATCATTACCCATTTTTCCAGGTGACCTGTCAATGCTACGCGACTTAGGAGATATTTCAGGGGATCAATCTTTGCCACTAAGTGTGTCTGGTGATTCGACATGTAGTGTCTTAATTTTTGAGCCGCAAAGACAACTGCTAGGAAAGCACGTTCGATGGTTGTGTAATTTAGCTCATATCCAACCAGTTTCCTACTGATGTAATATATGGCCCTTTCCTTTTCTTCATGGTCATTTTGTGCCAGTAATGCCCCCAGTGCTGAAGTTGTTGCAGAAATGTACAGAATCAAAGGTTTCCCTTCAATTGGTGGCATTAAAACAGGTGGTGACAGTAGATAATCTTTTATTTGTTGGAAGGCCTCCTGACATTTATCTGTCCACACAAACGAGATACTTTTGCGTAGAAGATACTGAAATGGATGACACTTATCTGCCAATTGTGCTATGAAGCGTCGAATAGATTGTAACCTGCCTTGCAATGTCCTAAGTTCACTTATCCCTTTTGGAGGAGGCATGTCTAATATGGCTTTTACCTTGGCAGGATCGACTTCAATGCCTCTATGAGAAACAATGTACCCCAAAAGTTTTCCTGATGTCACGCCAAAGACACATTTCTTTGGATTCAAGCTGACCTTGTATTCTTCCAGTCTCTTGAAAATTTTGTCTAACACCCTCAAGTGGTCTTTTCATGTCAAAGATTTTTCCAAAAGGTCGTCTACATAATCTTCCATTATCTTGTGCATCATGTCATGGAATATGGTTGTCATGGCTCTCTAATACGTGGCCCCTGCATTCTTAAGACCGAAAGGCATGACGTTCCAACAGTATGTGCCCCAAGGACATATGAAGGTTGTTTTGTGTTGATCTTCAGGGGCAATACGAATCTGATTATAACCGGAGAAACCATCCATGAGGGACAACATCTCATATCCTGCCGTAAGGTCCACTATGATATCGATGTTTGGCAAGGGAAAGTCATCCTTTGGACAAGCTTTATTCAGGTCCCAAAAATCTGTGCATATGCGGATTTGACCATTTGGCTTTGTGACTGGTACAAGATTTGATATCCATTCGGCATAGTCTATGGACCGTATGAATCCCACATCTAACAATTTCTTAAGTTCTATTTTGACTAACAAGGCAATCTGTGGGTGCATCTTTCACAGCTTCTATTTCACTAGCTTGGCCTCTAGAAATAATGGCAAATGGTGCAAGACAAGTTTTGGATCCAACCCAGGCATATCGGCATAAGACCATGCAAAGTTGACCTTATGCTTTGAAAAGAATTTCTGGAACTTAGGTTTCTCTTCTTCTGTCAAAGATGTCGCAAAGAGGACCATCTTAGGATCTTCTATTGTAGATATGTTTACTTCCATAGTGTCCTCTATGAGCATGGCTGATTTTTCTTGAGTTACGGGGAGAAAGTCCAATCCTCCATCCTTAGGTTCCTCCTTTATTTTTACTACTTTATCATCAGAAGGTGCCTTTTGGTTTTCACCTAAAGATGTGTCATTTTTTGCTTTATTTTTATTTTTCATTTTGTGACTAGAGGATGGAGCAGTCTCCCCAAAGTAAGCGGCACAATCTAGGTCAATGGAAAATCCTGCCTTGTGGTCTCCACTTGGTATACCCTCACGCAATCCCATGAATTCTACAATGGCTTCATCATTTTGAAATATGTCCATAACTGGTGGGCCCTATTGATCCCAATCGATTAGTTGTGGGTAGACTAAGGAAATACCATCATCAGTATTGGTGAATGGTGGGTAGGATGCGGAAAGCATGCTGATGGATTCAGAGAGGTTAAAGATAAGATTGTCATTGTCGGGCTCTATATCAGATTCTACCCAGTACTTTGCCTCGCTTGATTCACCCTCATCAGCAAAGTAAGGAACAAAGGGAGTGGAGTCAGGGTCAGTAGTGTCATGTGGCAATTCAAATGAATCTGAATGATGGTCATTAGGTTCAGTAGGGTAGACGAGTATGTCGAGGTTATGGTCAATGGGAGTAGAAGAGGATATGAACTTGGTGTTGTTTGGTGTTGTGTCAATTTTGAACATTTTCCAGAATCTCTCTTCAAGTGTAGGCTCTCCAGGTTCAAGGAACAAGTCATCAAGGCAAAAGTCACTTAGGGATCGTTGGGAGCCAAATTCCCATTCATGGGAGTCAGTTTCAGAAAGGGGATCTTCAATTGTCTCGACACAATCTGAAGCATTTACTCTCTCGCTAGAAATCACATTGGTACTATGATCGCCATATTCTACTGGTCCTAACCCTAACCCAAGATGTTTAGGTCTTCCTTTAGGTGCTAGAGGTTCTTTCCTTCCTGTCTTGTGCTTACCGAGGCCACTAATTCCACCGTAGCCTTTTTCCTTTATCATGTCATATCCTTTACCATACATTTTTACTGGTAAGGGAGTTGGGTCCTCTGGTTCTCTATAAATCCAAGATAGCACGTTGTCAGTGTCCTCTTGACTCATTTCACCCCACTTTATGAATACTATTTTTGGAGGGACTCTGAAAATTTCTTTTGACTCTAACATGAAGCAAGGTTTGTCGTAGACCTGGGGAGACTTGGGCATCCTCATTATGCAATAGGCTGTATTCAGCTTATACTCTCCACACCCTTGGTCCTGGATCTTAATACTTACGTTGATGCTTGGGGTGATGGATGAAGTGGTAGATGTCATGGAGGTGGTCATGGTTGCCAAAGAAGCAGAAGTGGACGTTGTGGCAATGGATGTGGATGTGGGAGGCTTTGCAAGTGTTGATGGGTCAAGAAATTTAGAGGATGAAGATGTTGAAGCTTCACTATTGATAGGCACTTGGCACTCTGAGATACCTCTCAAATTGGTACAATATTGAAATGGGTTAGGGTCTCCATATATGGTAATCTCAGTGCCTTCAAAGGGAAACTTCAAACACTGGTGATACGTGGAAGGGACAACTTTCAAGGCGTGAATCCAAGGTCGACCAAGTAAAATATTGTATGGAAGTTCTAGATCCAGGACTTGACAAGTGGTGTCCACAATGACTGGTCTGATACGAATTGGAAGTGTAATTACACCCCAAGAGGAACGTTCTTCATCATCATATGCCTTGATAACAATGCTCTTTGCAGCATCTACACAAGCATCAGAAAAGCCTAGGGCCTTAACCAATTTTAAGGAACATATGTTTAGTCCTGCTCCGCCATCTACTAACACTCGTCTGACCTTATGCTTATGGATAAAAACTTCAATGTGAAGGGCATCATTATGATTTTATTTGGACGATGAGTAGTCTTGGTCTGAAAATGTTATATGGTGGGGAGCGGTAAGATATCCCACCATGGCCTCAAATTGATTGACATCAATGTCTTGGGGAATGGAAGACTCTTGTAATGTTTTGTCGAGTATAGCCTTATGCACTGGGGAAATGCGTAGCAACTCAAGTATAGAAATTTGTGCAGGTGTCTTCCCAAGTTGGTCAATGAGGTTAAAATGTCCTTTAGGTTGGGACTGTTTGGTTAATGGACGGGACTGCGATTGTTGGGCACACGGGCCAACTATTGTTATCTTTGGTTGTCCGGGAGGAGGAGGGCTGACTATGGTGACTTTTCCCCCACGGGTAGTGACATTGCATTTAGGGGCCTTTCTGATAGTAACTGTGTTGACATGTTCAACAGTTGTTCTAATATGATTTATGATAGGTCCACTAGAATAGTCATATGCAATACGAGCATGGTTGGCTCGATTATTGTTATTGGCTTTTGACGTGGAAGGGTTACTAGAACCATGGTCCTGTAGTGGGTTCTTGTGTATGATATGGTCTGAATTAGATGCAAATTGTGGTCCACCTATCTCAATGGTACGATTCTCGATAAGGTCTTGTACCAAATTTTTCAGTTGTCGACAGGAGGAGGTTTTATGTCCTTTTGCCCGATGATAATCACAAAACACATTGTTGTCCCACCAAAATGGTTTAAACTGCCCTGGGTCATATGGTTTTGGGTCCTCAAGTGTTATGACACCATTTTGAAGGAGTTTCTTGAGGACTTCTTCAATGGGCTCACCCAAGGGGGTGTATGTGCGACTCCTGGGGAACTGTTTGGGTAGTCGGGGTTGCCTTTGATTTTGGTTATTCTGATTACCTTGGTTATTTTGATTTGTCTGTACAACATTGGCAGCATGGGTCTGTGTGGTCATTTGTGTATTGTGCGGTTGATCCCCTTTAAGGGTAAGCACAGGACCCATTGCATTGACAGCCTTGGCGTCTACAACGCCATCATTGGTGACATGTTTATTCTTAACCCAGTATTTGTTCTTGTTAGTGGGAGGACTTGCATTTATGTTTTTAGGACCGTATTTTAATCTTCCCTCAGCAATGAGCGCTTTCTCAAGTTGGACGCCTCGTTCGACTAGGTCTGCAAAGGTTGTACAACAATGAACTCGCAAGCCATTTTTCAATGGGCCTAGGAGTGTTTGTACAAACATGTCAACCTTCTCTTTTTCAGGTATGTCTATGTGGCAATGACTTGCTAGGCCTCTCCATCATTGGAAAAATGGGATAAACGTTTCACCAGCGTCTTCTTGTGTAAGTGTGCATAAGCTAGTGATGGAGGTGTCTGTGTCAATGTTATAGGCATAATTTTTCACAAATTTGTCTATAAGTTCATTCCATGTTTTTATCCCCTTCAAAGTGGAGAACCATTCGAGTGTGGGTCCTGTTAGACTCTTGGAGAAGAGTCTCATCAAGTAAGTGTGTTTATATGCAATGTCCATATAGTTGGTCGTGAATTCTCGAATGTGTTCAATAGGATTTGTCTTGCCCTTGTATTTGGTGAAGTTTGGGGCCACATATCCAGGAGGAAATGGTGGCATGTATAAAGTTGTGTCAAAAGGATATGGACATAGGTCATATGACATTGGTGGCATTTTTTTGGATGTTTGCATGTTTTCCATCTGTTTTTGGAGGTCTGCCACTCTAGCTGTCAAGGCATCTATTATGGGATTATTGGTCGCATCACACATGGGAGTGATGGGTATCCCTTGAGTCCCCATTGATTGTGATAGCATGTTCGAGTTTGAATGTGACATGTGTTGTTGTGGAATGTATGATATGTTTTGGTTTGGCAATTGTTGGTATTGCCAATTTTGATGAGGAATGTGTTGTTGCATGTGAATTTGTGATGAATATGTGGGGATGTGCGATCCAGCCATATTTGTCAATATTTGGGGGATCTGGTAACCTTGAATATTCTGGAGCCCAAAGGTATTCATTTGTTGTGTCATTTGAGCACCTTGTCCATATTGGAAGAATTGTCCATGTGGGATGTTGGTATTTTGTCCTTGGAATTGTCCATGCGAGATGTTGGTATTTTGTCCTTGGAATTGTCCATGCGGGATGTTGGTATTTTTTCCTTGTGATTGTCCATGCGGGATGTTGGTATTTTGTCCTTGGAATTGTCCATGCGGGATGTTGGTATTTTTTCCTTGTGAGGCATTGATGTTTAATTGTGACGATGTGTTAACGTTTGGTTGGGGACCTTTAATAAGAATACGTCGTTTTGTTCCTCCAAAGGGGTTGAATGATATTCCAACATAAAGATTTGATGATGATGTCCCTATGGTCATAGATGAAGTTCCAAATATGGGGTTTGAGGAACTTTCCCCCATTGATGTAGATCCAAGGGTAGTTCCAACTATTTGTGAAGATGTCATTGACATTGCGGGCATGGATTGTGATATTGCTTGTGGCATGGTGGGTGTTCCTCCAATAGATGTTGCATTGATTGAGTTGGAGGTGTTTTGACTTATGGTGCCACTAGATGTAACATTGATGGTGCTTGTAGCAATTTGTGTGGTGACAATAGTGTTATTGTTGGAAGCATTGTTCGTGTTTTGTTGAGGTGTTGAGTTTTGTGTCGTGTTGTCTGGAGACGAAGGTCTTATGGCATTGATGTCAAAGCCTCTTGGTAGTTTTTCCCCTTGGTCTAAAAGCATAGCAAGGTATCTGTTAGCATCGTTCAAGACCAATTCCTCTACAAATGAAGCTATGTCAGGATTTTGGGTTGCAGCCTCTAGATCCTCAGCTAATACTTGTCCATTGTGGTCTCTCTGTATTAATAGTTCGAATGGATTTCGAGAGGATGTTGGCAGGTTCATGGAAGATGGTATGTTCATGTTGGTAAATGGATCATTAAAAGTCATGTCTTGGTTCATGTCATAAATGTTGGTGTGGATGTTGGTGTTGAAATCTTGTCCAAAGTTTGCCATTTGTCTTTTCTTTCTTTGAAGCCTAGTTTCGACCATAAAAGAGAATTGCTCAAATGACGATGATGATTATGACAACTAGTCTATGTTTTTGGTGTTTTTGTGATAAAGGATGACAATGCAAGGTGATTATGATGTTTTCCTAAGGAAATGATTGATGTAAGATGTCAAATGTCAAGGCGACAATGATGACTAGGATGACAATGTTGATTAATGCAAGATGATAAAATTGACTAGGTGCAAAATGAGGACTAGGATGATAATGTTGACTAAAAAGGTGACTAATGCAATGTCAAGGTGCAAAATGAGGACTAGGCTGAACACTATTTTTGGATTTTTAGGCATAAAATATGCAAAGTATGGACTAAGATGAATGCAATGTGGAGAAAGGTTTTCCTAACCACTCTAAGCTTAATCTATGTCTTAATTTTAGTTATCAAAGGACCTGTTAAAAGGACTAAGTGACAAGGTCAAAATGACTAGTGAGTTTTCCCAACTAGACTGTTGAGTTGGAAATTCTCACAAAAAGGACAATGACTAAAAAAGAGATTGTTGACTAAGTCCCAAGATAACCTACTCTTGAAGGCAATGATTTTTGCAAAGTGTGATGAGGTGGCCTAATCCAAAGTCTGCAAAGATGAAAACCTAAGGGAAAATCTATGTAGGAAATGATGATTATGAAGCCTAGGGAATGCAACTAAAATTAAAAAGGATGAACCTAAGGTAAAAATGCAAGCTAATGGTTGAATGATGAAAATTTTGAGCAATTTCAATTTTGGTTTCTAAGAGAGACTTCGAGAAAAGATGTTTGACGGCAGGCAAAATTGTTGGACTCGAATTCAATTTTGTGATGTTTTGATGAAAAGTCTGGATTGTCTGAAGTTGATTGTTTCGTTTCCAAATTTGTGAGTGTTGTGTATACTGTTTGAGAATCCAGAAAACACTTAGCAAACATGATGTTTTGAATGTGTAATCAATCACAAAGAAGACAAGCACAATCTTATGGTTAGGCTAGGACAATATCCGCTAGATTCCACTTGGGTTTCCCCAGCCACATATCCTTAGCGTGTGAATCCAAAAGCTTAGCTGCACGGGCTCCCCCTTACAGTGCACTCTCTTCTTAGGCCAACCAAGCTTCCAGCGCCCATAAACTCCCATGGCACACTGATCACCTCTACTAAAGACTGTGAAGATGTGGATGCCTTCACAACGATCGTTGTTGCGCTAGCGGATAGAAGGTTTTTGGCTACTACACAAGAGTATTTAGTTTAGGACCCCCGTTTGAGTGGCCATACATGGGGCAAGAGATTAATCACCGATTAGGTGGCACTCCAGCCTGAAGAGGTTACACTCAACAGGGTTTATGGGAGTACTACTCTGTCCGTATGACACATCCACACTCGTAATCCTAGGCTTTCCCTTAGGATTCACATTTGTATACCGGTCAGGGGTAGCTCGGCCAAAGAGCTTCGTTGCCGGTCTGAGTCACCTTGGGGTGAGTACTTTTTCCCGCCAAGGAAGGCCTAATTTCCTAGAGTCAATAACAGTTTCTCTTCCACCCAGGATCGCACAAGTGCACAAGGGGAGAGGATACTCCTATTATTGAATCAAAGGTTACACAAGTTGAAAGCATTTGTTCATTTTAATATCCAAATTGAAGTGTGAGACAAACACATCAAACACTTTGTGTATTTTATTCCAAGCTTATAATGTCAACTCAAGCATGCAAGTTCTTTTTAGGCCCACTAATCCTTCTATGTGGCATAAAAAAACACTCAAGATAAAGCAAAATTGAAGCGAGAGCCCTGCAAAAACATGATTAGTAGTTTTGAGTCTCCAATCTTTGACAAGCGATGGCTGACGTTGCAAATCCTGAATCATGGACATTCACACCTAGTCTTCAAGCCTCCATTGGTTGACCTCCATTGGCCTTCTCCATCTTGCTAAAAATGATATAATTGCCCTCAAATTTGAAGTGCAACTATAACTTATGACAAATCCAAGAAAAATATTGAAGTAATGTGTATGCTCAAGCACTCAAAAGCTCTCAAGCATGTTGTGTATAACTCTTGTGTGTGCTCAAAATGACTTGAGAGAAGGCCTTTTAAAGAATGCCAAATTGAGAATGGATGGCCAGGATTAAAAGTTGGTGAAGCCCTAAGATCAAAGGCCAAGAATCAATGTCATAAGGAGGATTAGGGTTAGGGAAACATTAGGTCAAAGTTAGGGCAAGCCTTGAAATGAAGGGTTGGGATTTAATTGGAGATAATCAAATCAATGGTGGAGAAAAATAGGTAGTTGGAATATTAGAAATGATGTAATTTATGGAGGAATGTTGACTTATGAATTAAATAATGGTTTAATTCATAAATGGGAATGAGACAAAAGACTTGATATTTATAATTATTTTAATTATTTATTTTGGTGGGATGGAAAGTGGGCTGAATAAATAAGTTTATTTGATTTAAGGATAAATGATAATGTTATGGAGGAAATAAGGATTGATCAGCGACGTATTTAATTAAATAGACGTAATTTATTTATTTAAATAATCATGGAGGAATGGACATGATTAGATAATTGAATTATGTGAGGGAGAAGCGTGGTCGTCATAGAAAAATATGGTTTGCAAGTTGAGGCCATTTTTATGTGTCTACATTTTGCCCCTCTTTGACATGATGCAATTTATCGCATTGTATCAAAGAACAAGTCAAAAATATGCCCTAGTTTGAAAGTGAGGAGACGAAGGATGACGAGGAGGTAGTGGTATGCCCCCTCGAGAGGATAGGCGGGTTGAAAGAACGTGAGTGTCCTCTCGAAATGGATGAGAGGATTAGACGATGAAGGAATAGAATAAATGTTAGCATGGAAATAGATGCACCATACGTGCACACACTCATATTCAAAGTGGTTATTGTTGATTTATGTTTGAGATTCCAGCTCAACCTTGTTTATTATAACTGGTCATACTCAAGTTAAAATGTTCATGAACCAAAGGTTATGGGTGACTGAATTCTTCAGTATCTTGAAAATGGGTAAACCATTTTCCTAGCTAAGTCATCAATTGTTATACCTTGCATAACCACCCCATTTTTTTTTGGTCAAAATGGGTCCCCCTTTGTGTTTTTTTGTCCTTGGTTCTCTTGTTTGAGGCTTAGGAGTTGTTCTTTCCCTCCTAAGTCCTTGTTTCTTTTTCTTTTTGGGTTTGGGTTTTGAGAAGGAACATGCACTTGTTACTTTTCACAAAGTTCAAGTTCCTATTCATGTCCCAGTCCTGACCCCGTCTTTTTTCCTTCTCTCTTTGTTTGTTCATTTGAGTTCAAACTGCGTACCAACACTCATACTTGTTGCTTTTCACAAGGTTCAAGTTTCTATGCATGTCCCAATTTTGGCCCCTCTTTTTCCTTGTGTGTTTTGTTTGTGTTGGAATCGAGCTTCAGAATGGAACCAGAACAAAGAACTTTTCAAAGTTCTTGTTCCTATTCCTGGCCTGATCTCAACTTTTGACTCCTTTCCATGTCTTTGTTCGCTTCAGTATCAGACTTCGGACTGTGACTAAACTTTGCACCTTTTGAAATTTCTCATTCCTTCTTGAGTCCCGATCTTGGTTCCTATTTCCTTTTGTCATTCGGGATCCGAATTCGGACCGTGACTTGCACTTTGAACTTTTTGAAGTTCTAGGTTCATCTCGCGACCCAATTTTGATCCCCATGTTCTTTTGTTTGTCTATCGAGTTTTGAGCCACAGGCCATTGACTGAACTTGGTGCCCTTTCAAAAGTTTGGTCTTAGTTCATTCCCCAACCCCAACTTCCACTTGTCTTCATCCCTGCGCCTTGTATTTATGACTTAGCTCAAATCCTGAGACCCAACCAACCCGCCATTAATGTCATAACCACTTGCACACGCAAATGGGTTTAAATCTTGTCGCTTCTTGATTCATGTCCATTCTTCTTTGAGGATTTTTGCAATGAGAACGAGAGCACTGAAGAGCTAGGGTTTGAGGAATTCACTGCGATTTGTCAACATGCTACTAGAATTCTTGGGTGCATTCAAAGGTAGGTGTTCTTGCTTCTATTTTTTGTCTTTGTTTTCTTATTTTCGCTTCCGTACTAGGTGCTTTTTGTCTTGCATTTTTTTTCTTTTCTTTTCATTTTTTCTTTTGCTCGTTTGGCTTTGTTTTGCCACTCTATGTTTTATTTTGCATCGTTTGGTGCATTTTCCTTTGCTTTTGAACCCATGTTGGGTTCATTGTGTGATTCTTTCATGCTCTTGTGTCATCGTCTTGTCTTTTGGTTGCGGGATTGTCCATCTCATTGTGCCCTAGTTGTCTAGGGTTTTGCTCTTTGTTCGGGTTAGACTGGTTTAATTTCCAATTTTGAAATGCCAACCATTACAAAATGAAAGTTCTTGATCCCACACATAACCCAGTCAGGAAGGCATATTTTCATATACTATTACATTAATTATCCCCTTCGTTATCCATCTCTCTTTCAATTTCTAACCCCCGTATTACCATCGAGGTCAGGAATCGAACCAATACTTAGCCTTTTCTATTGCCCGCTATCAATTCCTCCACTTGTTCAATCCCCACATAACTATCGGGATTAGGGGTTGGACCGATACCTTGAGTTTGATTAAAATTTTTGACTAAGGTGTTCTTCCAAGTCCCACTTCTGACCCCCTGCATTACCATCAGGGCTAAGAGTTTTTTTGACACCAAACCTTCAACCCATTGATTGGTACATGGACCTGACAATGCCCCAATCCTGATTCTCAACATATTGTCAGGATTAGAACTCGAACTGACCCATTCCTAGTGTGCATTTTAAGACTTGGTTCAAGAAGGAGTTTTGACCTCGACTCCCAGTGTCTTATCGGGTTCGGAACTTGGGAGGCTACTAACACTTTTCTATTTTGATGGGTTTGGTTCCAAATGACAACCAAATCCTACACTCCAATTCAAAATTGGGATCAGAGCTCCACAAGATCTCATTCATTGGTTAACTACCACTTCCCAATCGTGATCTCGATCCTGACTCCTGGTCACAATGCGGGGTCGAACTGCACACTAATAACTGACTATTATGTTTCTAGGTGCATATCCATGACTCGGTCCCAATCCCAACTCCTAAACATTGCAGGTTCGGACTCTAGAATTGTACTAAACTTCTTGTAACATAGGTATGGTACCTAGTCACGACCCGATCCCGACACCTAACATAATTTAATTTATGATTTAAAATGACTAATTTCTTGGTTTTTTTTTTAACCTAAAGCCCAAAAATGATGAGTTAAATTATTGAATTGGATTTTAATTTGAATCAATGTGGATATCATGTGAATGCTCATGTTTAAGCTACTCCTCATTTATCTTTCCTTTTTTCCTAATAATGTAAAATCATAGGGTAACTAACAAATTTCTGACTCTGAAGAGGAATTGCATACTAAGGAAGTTTCTACTGAGGGAACATCAAAGAGAGCCAGATCTAAAAGATTAAAACTAGAACAAGTGCATTACACAATGAAGTATAAGTAAAAAGGAAACTCAGTTCCATCCAAATTTGACTCTCAAGTCATGGACATAACTAACACCTTGGTAGGACACATGGATCTGGAGAAATTTCACAAAGATAATTTTTTAGAGGATGTTGTCCCAAGAGCAAGGAGAATTGCAAAATCAGGACTAGCTCATGTAGCTAGTTTTCCTATTGTTGTACAGTGTCCTGAGTTCATCATAACTGTTGCATAGGAATATAATCCTACTCAAAGACAATGTATTGATGGTCAGGTGAATGGTTTCATTGATTTAAGCCTAGCCATGATCAGACATGTCTTTGACCTCCCTCCTTACCCTGATCTCAAGATGATGACTAAGGCTTAGGAACTTGAACTATGGAATAGGGATGTGGAAGGAAATAAACAACCTATCAACAAACGGTGGCTGAAGAAGGAAAATAATTTAGTAAAGGAGGTTCCACCCAATCCTAATAGATCATACTTCTCTAAAGACATAGGAGATATTATCACACTGCTGGCCAGAGCATTTGGAAAATCAAATTCTCATATTTTTTAACACTGGATGTTTCCTTTTATCCAATTTATTTTAGATGGAAAAAAATGATTGATTGGGGCAAATCATCTCAGAAAATATTCATGACTAGCTCCTCAAGATAACATAGACTAAGATAATTTGCATGTCTTCTTATGTAATGTATTGTACAACAAGGATTAGATGGTTTTCTGGATTAAAAACTCAAGGTTCAATGGATGATGGCCTAGAGAAAAAGAAGGTTTGAGAGTATTACGACCAAATTGAGCTAAAGGATTCAAATAAGCATTTGAAATGAGTCAATGATGCTTTCCTATATGTGGTTATAAATCAACTCACGGGTGACATTGGTTTCAGATTGTCACAAGAAGCTATGGAGTTTATTCAGGAATGGGGGTATTGGTTTATTCAATAACCCAACTCTACTTATTTCAAGTTATTTGGTTTTGATGGCCACCCTTTTAAGTTGCCAAGATGTTGTGGCGACAAGTGGATTCTTATAGAATTTGCTAGGCAAGCTGCGGAAGTAAATGTTGTATTTTCCTCGCAACATACGACTGTTGCTCATTCTTTTCCCTTGAAATTGGGATTTTATTCTTGTTCTTCTTCAGTAATAGCTAAATCAACAATAGAGGAGTTATAGGATTTGAATTTGCAGTAGCACACTAGCAGGAATAATTTTGATCCTAAGAAGAAAATGCATGTGTTGTATCCCTCTTACTTTACTTAGCATCTTCTACTTCTTGAGGAATTTTGGGCTAACCTTTAGGATAAATTTGAAGTAAGGAAAAAGAGGTATGAGAGGCTAAAAATTCCTAAAATGAGGGACTTTGAGGTTAAAACTGTTATTCCTAAAGGCACTACAGATGATGGGATCACTCTTGATCTCTGGTATGATTTGGATAAAGTGGCTACAAAAAGCTTGGAGCCCATTAATTGGGAAAAAAAGGAAGAGACTAAAATCATAAAAGTGTCTGAGGGAGTAGTGAATAGGAGCTTAAAATGGATTGAACTCTGTCTATAATAGTCAAGAGTTGTGATGTCAAATAAAATAGGTTCTAGTAGTGAACCCACTGCTTCTGCAGAAACTAAACAATATAAAAGATTGAATAATGGTGTAGCAATAGTGGAAGCAACCATGGTAGAGCCTCCTCAACTCAAGGAATATTTTTATTTACAAGATATTGATGATGCTTTACGTAAAGCAAAGGTTACTTATGAGGCGATTGTTGTTGGGGTTACTTCAAGTTTTGTTGTTGTACCCTTAGTCGTTGTTCACCCTGGTGAGGAGAGTTCTACATAAGGACATGTTGTTGTTCCTCCACCAACTAAGGGAAGTGATCCTATCATTCCATCAACTTCAAAAAGTGTAACTGTTGAAAGGGAAGGACCTCCTGTAGTTGACGTAAAAAATATTTCTTCAAATTCATAAAGAACTCCATCTCAGGAAGGAGAAGGACCTGAATGGGAGAAGTATCTGGAGAAAGTTGAAGAGGAAATAGGAGAAGAGGAAGTGGGGTTTGAAGTTGGTAGTCTGCATAGTGCAGAGATGGAGTTAAATGATGTACTAACTAAAAAGGAACATGAAGATCTAATGGAGAATGCTCAAAATTTGGTTGTTGAACAAACCACCCAAGAAGAAAAAAAGAGAAAAATTGAGGAGTTAGCTCAGAAAGAGGAAGCGGCTAAAGTAATAAAGAAAGCAAAGGAAGAAGCTCATGAGTGAGAATTGCAGGCTGCTCAAGAAAAGGCAGCAAAGGAAGAGCTTTGGGTTAAGGAGTTAGAGAACAGAGGCTAAAGAATGAAGAAGAGGCTGCTAAACAGGAGGAAGAAATAAGAAAGGTAGAAGAAATAAAAGTTGAAAATGAAAGGAAAGAATAGGAAAGATTATAGAAGGAACAAGAGGAACTACAAAGGGTTGCTTCTCAGAAAACCATTGAAATTATTTCTTCTACACACCATCCACTACATCTCCTAATGTTCAACAAGTAGCCACTTAGCCAACTACACCCACTTGGTTGAAATTAAATTTGGAGAAGAGGCAACAAGTATAGGCCCAACCCGTGACATGGGATGAAATGAGGACTGAAATAGATAAGGTAAAGTCAAAGAAGAAGCCTCCTATCGTGCACTCCACCAAGTTAACTATTGAATGTGATTTGGTAGCATAAATTTCTACCCCAATTGTTGATAAGGATGATAGAGAGTTGCGGCCCAAATATTATTAGATAAGTATTGTTAATCTAGGAAAGCATACTAGAACCCAACAAATAAATTTGATAGACATTGTTGCCACCACCACAAAGTCCAGGTTGATTAAAGATAAACAGGCCAAGGATGAGCTTAAGGAAGAGGTGGAAAAAACGAAGAACTTTATAAAGGAGTTAATTTCATCTACTCCTAAATAGCCTGCACCCTCAGATGCTCCTATTTTGATGAGCAGAAAAGAGGTGGATAGCCTTAATGAAATGAAAAAGAAAGCCACGTGGTTTGATAACTGTTTTAATGTTTTTAAGTATGATATAAATGAGAATGTGGAGGAGGGATTTAAATGTTATTATACAGATCTTAATTTGGTTAGAGAAATGGAAGAGTCCATAAGGAAATGGTGGGCAGAGGAAGAAAAACTCAGGGAGTACTTGGGGAAGTTAAGGGTGATTGCTAAAATTTCTGATGAGGAATTAGTCCAATCACAGATTCTGGGGGATGAAGGATCTAATTTTGTTTCAAAATCCATTAATATATCTGTCTTCAAAATGCAAAATCTCCTTGAATAGAGAATTTTCATGCTCAAAAGCATTCATGAAATATGGGAATAGGCAAGCATCTTTGAGGAGATCATTTCAAAATTAATTGGTAAGATTTTACATCTTGAGCAAACACTTGAGTCATTAGGAGATATAAAAGATGCTTGGGACGAAAGTCTCAAAGGAATAATGAAACAATGAGATATTGTTGATTTGACACTCATGGATGGGCTGCTTGACATTAGAACTGACATGCGGTGGGCAATCATAGACATTTTCCACCAGAAAGACATAGTTGTTGCAACAAGGAAGAAATTTGAAGAGTTAATGTTCAAAAATAATTGGGTTGATGGGTTAGATGATGATGCATTGAAACAAGTCTTCTCTAATTATGATGAGTATCATGGGACCTCTCAAGAGGGTGAAAAGTGAAGAAGGCGTTTGAGTTATCTTTTTGGCAGTAAAACTTTCAGGTAGTTCTGAACAAATGGATGACTACAAGTTAGGGTTTGAAGATCAAGAATAACCCATGGTGATCAAGCAGAGAACTGAGTTAGGACTGGAAATTTAAATTTTGGATTGAAGAAGCAGGTGGTGCACCTATTCAGCTACAGCAGTTTTAGCAAAGGCATATTTTGAAGTTAACCGGGCATCCCTACAGTTGTGGATCTGGGCCCCAAATTATGGATCTTGAATTTTGATAGGAGGAATTTGTGCTAAATTTTTCTATATGTAAAAATTCTCTCCTTATTGTAAAGGTCAGCTAATTGAAGTTAGATTAGCTACCTAAATGAGAGACTAGATATTTTTATTATTTTACAATTTTTTCATGCAAAGATACTCATAAATACTCTTACAGTTTTAATGCAATTTATATTATTTTCAAAATTTTGTCAGTTTAGTGATAATTTTAATGAACATGGTTATTCGTATTCCAATTAACTTTGTTGGGCGTAAGTGTCTCTTATTTGATTAAATCAATAGAAGATTATGAATCTATAACTATTTTTCGTTGAATTATCTATGGATGATGTTTCTTTATATTTATTGATCTATTAATTTTGTTGATGAGCTTGTGATATTCTATTATTTGAAAAGAAAGTTAAAAAAATAAGTGATGTTGAATGGTTGTATGCTTTAAAATTTGCACTATGAATGAATGCAATGGTACAGGTTATGTTGTAGATTAGTTTGTATTATTCAGTTTGTACTTTTTACCAGCAAGCCACTTGAACATTATAGTTACATAGGCCACTGAATGATGAGAGCATAGTTGAGAACCAACTATAGAGACCTTGGAAGATAGATATTTTTAGATTATTTATCTTTTTTAGGAGAAATAGAGTAACAATATTTTGTTTTAACATTGTTGTGTTACATTGACCATCAATAGGAGCAATGTGTTTTGGACTGTATGCAAGTCTGGTGGGAAATATTGCAAATTAATGGTAGACAACGATAGGAGAGATAATATGGTTGTATTGGAGATGGTTGAGAAGTTGAACTTGAAAAGGATGAAACACCCTAATCCATACTACATCTCTTGGTTGCATAGATTTCATCAAATTTAGGTAAGTGAACAAAGCATTGTGAATTTTCACATTGGAAGATATAAAGATGAAATTGTATGTGATGTAGTACCCATGGATATTTGTCATGTTTTGTTGGGTCAACCTTGGATTTTGGATAGAGAAGATATGCATAATCGTAGCGATAATACTTATAGAATAATCAAGGATGGGAAAGAATATGTGTTGAATCCATTGCAAGATAAACCAAAGATAGTGGTTAAGGAAATTGCATCAATATTGTTAGAAACCCATGATCAGATTTGCAAACCAAAATAACCTTCCACAGAAGAGAAAAACAAAAAAGCAAGAGATTTGCAAGAAGATGTGCAAATATTATTATTCGAGAGTTCAATTAATTACAAGATATGATTTGCTTTATAAAAGTAAAGATGCAAACCTAATCTTATCTTGAGCAACAAGATAGCTCGATAAGATAAAGATGAAAGCCTAAAACTTAGGAATTAAATAAATCCTAAGTAAACTTATGCAAAGTGTAATTAATAATTAATTACACCAACACCCCCCCATAAGTGCAACTTAGGGAGAAGCAAAATAAAGCATGCACCTAAAACTAAGATGAATGCAAGAAAGCATGAATGGGTCCCGGAAATAAGGCCTGATCAGGTACCCAAGTACAAATGTAAAGATGAGGTAGAGAAGGAAAACCCAGTGGGACAAAACCCCCCTACAATGAGATGACTGTTGCAAGAAGCACTGGAAGATCACTGTGGAGTAACACTAGAACCGCAATCTAACAAGCAAGGAAAGATACTACTGTCTACAACTGAAACCAAAATCGGAATCATGATAATGTGACAACAGACCCGATGCCACGAAACACTCAAAAACTCCAAACGAGAACAACCCTAGAATCTGTGAAGCAATAGTAGATGAGATGATGACAGAATCTGGAAACTGTGTATCTCGATGCTGATGCCAAACTGAGACTAAAACTCTTCCATGGGAAGGAGTACCAAAAATAAACTCTGGAACAATAACCACAAAAACATGGCCCTCAAACTAAGAAGAATCTGAACCAATGAGGATCAAGAAACATAATCTCCTAACTGAAGTGTGAACCAATGAATCTGACATGTGTCAAGTTATAGCAAAAAATGGACCAAAAGAAACAACAAGAAACTAGATATAACCCATGCGAGTTGTCATCAAAACAAGATGAGATCAAAGTGCATGCACACTCTAATCAGATTATTATGCAAAGAAACCCCCTTTGATGGAACTTTATCTCAGTTCATTTATTACAATAACCCAATGATTGTAAAAGGAGAGAATGCAAAACATGCATAAACTATAGAGAAAATGCAAACCTAGTGCATGCACAAACCAATGTTCACATCTGCCTCCATGATGAAAAATATTCAAATTTGATTTCTGAAAAATCTGTTGATAATGAGTAGACAAAAATAGAAACTCAAAAAAAAATTGAAGCTGAAAATAAAACCCAGAAATCGTTTTTTGATCAAACAAGTAGAAAATGAAGAAATAAATTTTTTAAACCTTTTAGCCAGGAGAAAAAAATGACGCATGACAGTTTTTTGTGTAGCTATTTTCTTCAGATTTGTGAAAGAAATCAAAAAAATGAAAGATACCCAGATCAGATTTTGACCCTGGCTACAAAACCCAGAAATCGTTTTTCCCAAAAATGAGTGGAAGCTAGATTTATGAAGCAAAACTAAAAACGGGTCCAATAAAAAATGACTTTTATCAAACCTCAATCTTTTCCAGTGCTCTGAATCCAATGGAAAAACTTGATTTGATCCAAAACGCTGCATAAATATACTTAAGGAGAAAAACCATTAATTATTAATTAGTTGGCTATTAGTTTTTAGTTTTTAGTTTTTAGTTTTTAGTTTTTATTGGTGACAACTCGCATGAGTTTGTCTGGTTTCCTGTTTTCTCCTTTTAGCTTCTTTCTTGCTTAGCTGGACACATCATTGGTTTGTTTCGGTTCACACTTCACATTGGGATTTTATAGTTCTTGATCCACATTGGTTCAAATATTTTTCATTTGAAGGCCATGGTTTTATGGTTAATGTTCTAGAATCTTGATGGTAATCGTCCTATGGGCAGTTTTAGTTTCAGTTTGGCATTGGCTTCGAGACAGCTTCCAGATTTGTCACCATTATGGGTCCATTCATCCTTTCATCTACTGTTGTTCAAAGATTCCAGAGTTGATCCAGTATGTGAGTTTTCAGTGTTCCTCGGCATCAGGTCTGTTGTTGCATTTGTGATTCCGATTGGTATTTTGCAAACAGAAGTATCTTTCCTTGCTTGTCGGATTTGGGGTTCCAGTGTTGCTTCATCAGAGTTCTTCCAGTGTTTCTTCGCAGCAGTTCATCTCACTGAGGGGGGTTTATCTCTCTTTGCAATTGTACATGAGTACCTGATCAGGCCTTGTTGTCGAGACTCATATTTGCATAATAATCTACTTCTCCTTAATTAGTTATCTTGAGCAACAAGATAGCTCGATAAGATAAAGATGAAAGCCTAAAACTTAGGAATTAAATAAATCCTAAGTAAACTTATGCAAAGTGTAATTAATAATTAATTACATCAACAAATATGTTCTGATGAGTGTAAGAAAGAGGAAAGAAACATCAACGTTGTGGCAGGTTAGAAAGAAGTGGTTGAGAATCCTTTGAAGGATGGAGAGAAGGAAATGGTTGCAACAGGTATGTAGAGTGAAGAAAAAGAAGAGGTCCTTGTGCAAAAGGATCATGAGGAAAGAGAAGAGCTTGTAACTAAGGTTGAAGAAGTTTGTTATTGAAGATGATGGTGATAGAGGATGAGTGGAAGGAAAAGCTTACAACTACCAAGAATGAAGATATAGTTGAGATTGTAGATGTTGCAATAGATGATGAAATTGCAACAGTGGAAGAAGAGGTAAGAGAAACGAAGGTAAAAGAAAATAAAGAAGTGATTGCAGTAGTAGAGGATGTAGTTGTAACTGACGATAATGTGGAATAAATCGCAGTGAAGTTCAATGTTATAGCTATGAATGTGATAGAGGTAAATCAATTATGTGATGTTATTTTGTTTTTAGATGTGGTAGTAGAAAATGAGATGTATAGAGAACAAGAGAATGTTGTGTGGTTGTGTGTAGAGTTGGTTGAAGATGTTGACGGGTATTAGTGGAGGTGGATGGTTAAAGGTGGGTTTGAACCCACGGAGGAGGAGAGGAGTGAGGAAAGAATATGGTGGAGGAGGTCAGGCTTCAATGGACATGAGTCCATGAGGGGAAAGAGGAGGAAGAAGTGGTGTTGTTGGAGGAAGGGAGTGCAAAATGTTATGGCAAGATGCTGGAAGAGGAGGAAAAAGAAGGTGGAATTGGAAGATGGAATTATGGACTCCATGTGCAGGAGCACATGATTTTAATTACTTGGGGAGTCTGATGTAGGATTATCCAGGGCAAGAACAAACCTGCATCATTTTTTTTGTTGATTGGTCGAATAAGGGATGAGCTTGGACTTGCAGAGCAATCAGCGTGAGCCTATTAGCAGGACAAGAGTATATCGATAGGATCATATTCTGGATCCCAGTGACATAGCGATGGCGTTGGTAGGGGTGAAGTGCATCAGCATGAGGTTCGTTTATCGGCAGAACAAGGTCACCTATCTTACTGATGGTCTGATGGTGGTTGTTGTCGACTAAACCATTGCTTGTCACCAGGACATGGACGATAGTCCCCGCGATGGCCCGACAACATGTGATTTTTGTGTTTCTGTCGACGGGAGTATGTATCATCGGTGGGACTCTATCTTGAGTCTCCCTGATGGTCTGATGAGTCCTTCAGTGTGCAAATTGTTCGTCAATGAGACTTCTTCGTATCGGTGGGAGGTGATTGGGGGTCTCATCGATAGGGCGATGGTGGACGTTTTAGCGTGAGTAATATGATTCATGCGATGGTCAACGACGGTGGATGGTGACACTTGTTAGTGCGTGATCAATTGAATTCCACATCGTTGTTGTGAAATTCATTCCCATTGGATGATTTGATGAAGCTACTGAGAATGATGTAACGGCCTAGTGTTGATTGGACGATCAAGAAAACTACAACATGAAGAGTGAGATAGAAGAAGGCCGACCTAGAGAACTTGAGAGAGATATAGACGAAGGGATGCAAGTACGGAGCAACACCAAAGGGAAGTGTTAGAATATCCTACAGTACAAAACAGAGGGAAACTCAAATCTGCCAATCGGCAGATGCATGTAATCAGCAGCCCATAGGATGGCACATAATCTATAATTTCATTCTAGTAATATAGAGAATGTTTTTTCTCTTCCTGCATCTAGTTTCTCTTTCTGTGTGTATGTAGTGAGATTCTATAGGTAAGGGGGGACCCTTCATCAATATTATATTATATTATATTATAATATAATATAATATAATATAATATAATATAATATTATTATATAATATTATATTATATTATATTATATTATATTATATTATATTATATTATAATATTATATTAGATTATAATATTATATTAAATTATATTATAATATTATATTATATTATATTATAATAATATAATATAATATATGCATTTTTTTTAAAGATAGATATGCTAACCTATGGCGAGGTCGCAGGTTAGCGCAGAAGCGAAGGAGTAGGAAAGTGTGAGGTCACTGGGTCGTGCAAAGGAAAAGATGGGTGAAGTGGAGAAGAATGGAAGGGCACGATGGGGAGATGAATTGATTAAGGATTGCGCAAAGGAACCAACTCGAGATTATATCCCGTAGTGCATTTATGTTGGTGGGAGATGGGAGAACAAATGCCATCCTACCCATCAAATGCAAAATGCACCAACAAAAATTGGAAATGGGGTAGCAAGGAACATCATGATACTCCTAAAACCCCTATTGAAAGGTGGGCTTCATGGCTGAGGAAAGCTCCCCCTTTTGGGCAAGGATTGACCAGAATGAGAAATGAGTGGATAGAACCATAGATGCAAAGTAGACCGAGGGGTTTTCAAAAAGCGAAAGGCAGATGGTTGGGTCAAGGGCCAATGGAGGAATGGAAAATGAAAGATAAGGAAAATCTCAACCTAAAGTCCAAAGAAATAGTTTTGGAGATTGATGTATCTGAGGAAATCAAAGATGATGATGTAATTCTTAGGGACTTTGACTTTATATGTTGTTTTATTGGTTCTACACCAGATCGTGCAGCGATTAAATCTTGGATTCAGGAAAATTGGAAAACAGAGGTGCTAATAAGATTTTTGCCGAAAGGTTTTTTCCTGGTAGTGTTTGCAGATGAGAAAACAAAGCTAAGGATTACGGAGGGTGATCTTTGGGTTATGGAGGGAAAACCCTTGTACATGCAGCCATGGCACCAGAATTTTGACCCAGTCAAAATGCGGCCTTATGACAAACCAATCTGGGTCAAACTCTATAATCTTCCAATGGAATACTAGGTGGGAGATTGTCTAGAGAAGATAGGCCGGTCTCTGGAAACCCTACTAGAGATTGACACGAACATCCTGGATGGCGACCTATATAAATATGCCAGACTTCATATCATGGTAGTTGATTCTATTCCTCACAGTATCAGTTTGTTGGTGAATGGTGAGTGATGGCTGCAAGAGATCGAGATTGAAAAACCAAGTCAATTTTATAGTGAATGTAGCTCACGAAAGCATGGCTCTACAAACTACAATGCTAAAACTACAATGAGTGGAAACATGCAGCCTATAAAGAATAATTCTCCTCTAACTACTCGGCGTAATTTGGGAAGCCTCAAGGAAAGGTTGTCTCAAGCAGGAAAGAAAGGTACCCAAAGTAACGACCTAGTGGAAGTGGAACATGCTCCAAACAACAAGGAAGGGACGGTTATGTCGCCACTAAATTCTACCCAGAAGGAAGGTCATAAATTGGTAGGCAGTGATGAAGCGGATGTCACTTCTAGGGAAAGTGAGGAATTAGACTCAAATGCAGATGTAGAAGATGAGTTGGACATAATTGATGAAAAGTGTATTTCTCAATCAGCAATCAATCATTTGGGTCTGGGAAAATTTGGCACTTCTGGTAATTCTCGAGGTAGGAAATCCTCTAAACAACTAACGAAGGAGGAAGCAGTGGCTAAAAAATATACCAGCATTACCAAATTTTTGAGTACCAAGGGAGGGAATGCCTCCCTTGGGAAACAATGAAGATTACAACTTGGAATGTTAGGGGCCTAAAGGCCCCTGAAAAATGATGCCTAGTAAGGCGTTAATTACAAATGAGTGTCAGTAGTATCATTATGTTACAGGAAACAAAATTGTCAGGGGATGAGTGTTCAAAATTTATGAAGTACTGTCGTTCTTGGGAAGGATTTTTCCAAGACTCTTCTAGTTATGTGGGTGGCTTAGGTATGTTATGGAAGGTGGCAAAGGTATCTGTGGAAATAGTATTCTCCTCTGTGAATTGGATGGCGGCGAAGGTTTTCGATCTAAGTTTAAACAGTCTTTTCACAATCATTAACATTTATGGCCCAACAAAAATGGTGGACAAGGCCCTTCTTTGGAAATCGGTATTAGACTTTGTTCATCCCCTTCCCAAGGATGAGTTGGTTATGGGGGGTGATTTCAATGCCATTTTAGAACTGTCAGAGAAAAGTGGCGAGGTTAGAAGCGTCTCACAGCTCATCTTGGATTTTAGGTCTTTTGTGGTAGAATGTGGATTGTTGGATTGTCCCATGGAAAATGGAATTTTCATATGGACCAATAGACACAAAGATTTCACCGCCATTGTGGAGCAACTGGATCGATTCCTGATTCCACCCAGTTGGATCAACTCCGGATTGAAGGTGTCTACCAGCATATTTCCAATATCTAGCTCTAACCATTACCCGATGGAGCTCTCGATAATTGGTGGAAGTGTGAAGGATAAAACAAGCTTCAAATTCCAAAACATGTGGTGGCAGGACCCAAGCCTTTTGGATTTACTGGAACGGTGGTGGAAGGAAACGAAGGTGGGAGGATCTATCAGCTTCATACTGGTCAAAAAATTGAAGGTGATCAAACAAAAACTGAAGGAGTGGAATAGGGTACATTTTTAGAATATTTTTGTAGAGAAAGAAAATGTGGAGGCAGAATTGGAAGCTCTTAATGAAGTAGTAATAAAAAATGGTATGTCAAATGAAGAATATGTCAGAGAAAATTATTTGAAGGAAAAGCTTGCCGAATTTAAGAAGAGGGAAGAGATTTATTGGAAGGATAAATCTCGAGAGGTTTGGTTACATGAAGGTGATGCTAACTCCAAATTTTTTCATGCCTCTATTATGGGAAAAAGGGCGGCTAAAAAGATTGAGGTAATACAAAATCGAAATTGCCAGTATGCTAGTGGTGAAGTTGAGGTTGGCAAGGCAACGTGTGAATTTTTTGCAAGCCTTCTTGGCGAGCAATCTCCTCAAGAATGTAGTAAGGAATTCCTCGATTCAATAAGCCCCAAGGTAAGCAATGAAGATAACATGAGGCTATGTGAGCAGATTTCAAAGGACAAGGTTCATAAGACATTATTCCAAATGCACCCAGATAAGGCACTGGGCCCTAATGGTTTCACTACCAGATTTTTCCAAAATTGTTGGAGCTTCCTGGGAGATGAGGTATGGAAGTTGGTGGAAGAATTCCACAAAATTGGGAGATTTGTCAAAGATTTGAACAACACAGTTATTGCTCTGATCCTAAAGAAGGTTGATTGTTCCTCCTTCAGCGATTTTAGACCTATCTCACTCTACAACACTTTATACAAGGTGGTCAAAGTTTTGTCCAACAAATTAAAATCTATGATGGAGAAGATCATCTCAGTAGAACAGAATGGGTTTGTACCTGGCAGGGAAATAACAAATAGAATTTTGATCATTTCGGAAGTAGTCCACACTCTAAGAAAGAGCAAGCAGGCGGGGATGATCATTAAATTGGATGTAAGGCTTATGACAAGGTACGCTAGTCTTTTCTCATGGAAATAATGAAACGGCTAGGTTTCTGTAGTCAGTGGTGCAACTTGATTTTCCAATGCATCTCCTCGGTCCGTTTCTTGATTGTTGTCAACGGATCACTTCATGGATTCTTCCAGGCCACCAATGGTCTTAGACAAGGCAACCCAATCTCACCATTCCTCTTCGTGATAATGGAAAAATTATTTAGTTGTGCACTAAAGAGAAGACACTTGCAGCATGAATGGTGTAGGATACTGGTGGCACCTAACACAGATCCTATCACTCATACACATTTTTCTGATGACACAACCCTACTTGGGGAAGTGATTATGGAGGAAGCCAAATGCATAAATGATGTACTTATGGAATATGAATTACAATCAGGACAAAAGATGAATAAAGATAAATCGAACGTATTCTTCTTCAACAAGAGACTTCAGTTACAACAAGCCATAACATCAATACTTGGAATTAAAAAAGGGAGCCTCCCATCCAAATTCCTTGGTGTACAAATATTCGAAGGATCATGCAAAGAAAAACATTGGAGTGAAGTAGTCGAAAGGTGTAGAAATAAGGCCATGGCATTGAAGAATAACCATGACAAAAGAAATTTTATCGGCAATGCCAATCTATGCAATGTCCTGCTTTGAAGTCCTGGGGAAAACTGAAAATGATTTGGAGGGAATCCTAAAGAAATTCTTATGGGAAGGCTCAAAGACAGTCAAAAATATTTCATTAATCAGATGGGATACGGCCTGCATGCCAAAGGAGGATGGAGGTGCTACAAAATAATGCATTGGGAGCCAAGCTTATATGGAAGATGTACAGAAGGCCTAATAAGATCTGGTGCCAAATTTTGAAAAACAAATACTTGGAAAATACTAACCCCTCTCAAATTTTAACTGTCACAAATCTTGAGGGCGGTTCTACGGTTTGGAGATACATAGCAAATTGCAGACCCCTAATTACGTGCCATCTATCATGGAGGATTGGGAATGGAAGAAAGGCTCTTTTCTTGTTGGATTCATGGAATGGCCATAAAATCCTGTTAGAACTCTTTGACTTGGATCAATACCTTGATAGTTTGTAGATGGTATTTGGCACAATGGTGGTGGACTACATTAGATTTGAGGATAATTCATTAGAAGGAAATTGTAGTTGGGTGAACTTAACTGTATTACCACTCCCACAAGAATTGGCTGAAGAGGTACATAAGGAAATTAATAGCAGACCGATTAAATTGTTTGATAGGGAAGATGCTATAATCTGGTGTGGAGTTTCATCTAGGGATTATTCGACGATGCTTGGATATCATCTACAGTTAAGACAAAACAAAGACAAGTCTTGGATGGCGAGACTTTGCTAGAAAAAGGAAGTCATGCCCAAGGCAGAGGCATTCTTGTGGACAACACTTCACAAGAGATGCTTAATCGATGAGAGGTTAAAGAGGTTGGGAATTGTTGGCCCAACAAGGTGTAGTCTTTGCAAACAAGCGAAAGAAAATGTAGATCATTTGCTTCTATCTTGCCCTGTGTCTACATCATGTTGGGACTGGCTGCAACAAACATTTAGTCTTAGTGGCCCAAGACACTACAAACTTTGGGACTTCATGTCTAACTGGCCAATCATGAATAAGAATGGTTTCTGGAGAGGGATTTGGATTTTGGCGCCATCCTTGGCGGTCTAGCATATATGGAATGAGAGGAATAGATGAATCTTTAAGGAGAAATCGTTAAACCGAGAGCAACTCATTGCAAAAATTCAAGAAGCCATAATTGAGACAGCGAATAATAGATTCAATATAGGCCCCAAATTGAATTTTTCAAGGTGGGATAAAGAAATCAAAGAGTTGTGGAGCAGGCTCAAAATAAAGAAGCACACGGTGATAGCTAAAACAAAAGTTAACAGGAAAGAGATCTTTTGGACAAAACTGATTAGGTTAAAATGGAAATTGAATTTTGACGGGGTTGCGAAGGGTAACCCCGGAAAGGTCGAGGATGGTTGTATAATTAGGGATTCATTAGGTGATTGTGTTTGGGTGGCATCGAAGAATTTAGGTGTGTGCACTAATAACATCGCTGAAATGGAGGCAATGTGGCTCGGATTGTAGATATGCATACAAAATGGCATCGATTATGTGGAGATAGAAGAGGATTCAATTCTTTGTATCAGGCAATAACCTTAGGGAGATCCCAAAATTGGTGAATAAATGATTGGATAGCACCAATAAAAGAATTATTAGGGAAGATTGCAGACTATTCTCTATCGCATGTGTACAGAGAAGCGAACAAGGCTACAGACTTTCTGGAAAATCAGGGTGCGGTTCAAAAAGAAAAATTTGTCACGGGTTCATCACTTGTACATTGGCCGGGTCTGCATGAAGTGAATTTAGAAGATCTCAGGAGATACCGAGCTCCATCCTTTTCCCATTCCAAGGGCCCGTGAACCTGAAGACAAGGCTACTGCAGTACCATTGTAAGTGTAAGGATAGATCTAGTATGGAGTTGGGGAATGATGTGTCTATCAGATTTTGGCTTGCTCTAGTCTTTTGGCACTGCCCGGTGGACTATTTAATGTAGGTTAACATGACCAAGTAGTCAGGTCTTGGAAGTATTGTGGTGTTGGCCACCGAGCCAAAATAGTGTATCAGTTCAGTCTTTTATGCTAGTGCGCCATGTAATCCATGCCTGAGCAATGTAGGAGGCTCTTCAATACTCAGAACCAAATGGTGCATAATGCAATCGTGGAATTGGTTACTACAGTGTTGAACTTAAACCAACATTGGTGCGAAGGTAAAATATATGAAATAGTGATTGGTGCTCTGGTAGATGTTACCAAGTCTAGGGAGCATGTGGTGGTATGGCTTAATGGGTTTGTGGCATTGGTCAATGTCCAAGTGGTCGCTAGTGCTACTTTGGAAATGAGGACGAATGGATGGGTAAGTTTCTTGCATACTTACTTTGACCCAACAATGGTGGGAGAGGAGGACGACAATGGTGGTGAACAGGTTGATGGGGACCTTCAGGTTCGTAGGGAGGCGTTAGTGAATTTTATGACCAATGCATGGTAGGTGTTTCATATTGGGGTCAAGAACACAGACTTGGAGCCTTCCACTAGATATATGGATTCTAGAAGCTCATGGATCAGTGAAGGGAGCTTGCGAAGACTTATCAGGCTAGGTGGCCTATTGGCGGTGATCTACCGACACCTGGTGAAATGATATCTAGGGTTGTCCTTTTTTTTTCTAAGTTTGTATTCGGGCACATAATTGCCTCTATTTGAATGTACATGGGAGCTACCCCCTTTCGTAGTACTCACCTATAACATATATATAATATAATATATATTATTATTACAGTATTTAGTTGCTAATTAATGGGGAAGTTTATCTACAATATTTAGTGGCTAGTTAATGGGGATGTTTTACCTTATGATGGTTTACAGCTGAATTGGGTTTGAGTTTTGATATGGGTTTTTTTGAAAATGATAATCTTCTTGTAATGTATGAGAATAGTGAAGCTGATAGTCTTCTAATCAGGGTAGGGTGATATTGTTTTAGCAGTCTTTGAAAATGCATTTCCAAGTTTTAGATAGCAATCAGACATGCTTTTTTGTTATAATTTTGTTATACTTTTACAAATTAATATAAATATATAGGCTTTATGCCTCTTATCTAAAAAAATATATAATATTATAATATTATATAATTTATAATATAATATATATTACATATATAATAATAATATATATTATATAATATTATAATATTAATAATATAATATTATATACTATATATTATATTATATAATATCATATTTTATTATATAATATCATATTATATTATTGTAATAACCAAGTCATATAGCTTGAAAAATCCTACGATTTTTTTTTTATAAGAACCACAAATACATAACACCCTGACTGCAAGATCAATAAGAATGAATAACAACATCAAGGTCCAAACGTTTACAATGATGCGTACAATGAGTAAAACTTGCTCACCACCCGACCGTATTGGCATCATGAAGCCGCGTAGGCTCTAGCCAAACCCCCGAGCAAGAAATAGACTACAGATGGACTTAGTTAATTATAGATAGTAAAAAAGGAAATATAAGTACTATAATAGTGGGTATGCAACCCTTTCTAGGACTCAATCTTTCCTAGATAGTACTTCGTCGGTTGCCACCCACTTAGGTGAAACCGAAAGGGATTCCTTAGACCATATACTCCAAAAATGTAATTAATCTATAAGTTTATAATAACATAGTTCACTACTTAATCACATTAGATCAAAAGTCTAAATTAACCTCGAATGAGGAAAAATTCTATCAACCATAAGTAATTCCCAATATTCTCATCCGAATATGTAGATTTAGCAAAGGTAATGTAAAAGTATAGGATTCCCCTAAGGTTTGTAACCCCATTTTAAGCTACTTGATCATAACAATAGATAATGTGTGATATTCAATATCCATGACTATTCTTTACTAGTTATACATGTTAACTTGATAGGCGTAAAAATAAATGACAGTGAGAGGTTTACAATTGCAATATTAATTAATAAGATTTTATTTTCCTTCTCTGAAGATAATTGATTGACATAATATAATCTTACTTTTTTTTCCTTCCTTCCAATATGTCCTAGTTGGATGCCAATTTCCTAGAAGATATTTCATGCCTTGTCACTTGAGTTCCTTGAAATTCCTCAACTCACCATTAATATTTCATGATTCTTAAGAAACTCAAGATTACTCACTAACTCAATAAACAATTTCACTTGATCTACTTGATACAAGGCTTCATACATGAATACAATTAATTGCTACTAGGAATGTGATGATAAGAGTAACATATTGATTTGAAAAGGAACTGAAACTATTTTAGTGAATGTTTCTTTTACCTAAAATTTTGACTATTGTTTACTAATAAAATACTTAGTAATTTAATGGTAAGATAAAAAGAAATAATATGGTAAAATAAGTACCTATTGAAATAATTATATTCTTTGCAAAATTTATTTCTACCATGTCACCAACTTATCACTTATTAGTAATTTTAACAATAATCTAAGTTTTGCAAATGATTATTAAGCCATATTAGGAATCCAAAGTCTAAAGGTTCATATGTAATGATCATAGAATAGAATATTCATTACTAAGAAGAATTTAAGTATAACTCATACCTCTTTTGATCCTCCATGCAATGGCCATTGGGTATCATTGGTATTTACTAATGAAGGTTAATGATATACTAATATCATCCCCTTCTGCATCTGGACCAAGTCACCATTAGTTCAATTTATTGAAAAGAAGTATTACATAATTCTTGATCGTCATGTGAATTGAATAGTGAATCTCTAATTGCCCTTTTTGCAAGTTAATCGAATCACTATGACTTCTCTATAAATTTATAGAAAATTAGAGTCTTAATGTATGTAGAACATAATTGTAGATGATGGAATACAACACATTGTGGAAATTAAAGCATATATTATCTTGTTCAATCTTTAATGCCTAATTTGTGAATAATATATAATAATGATCATGCAATATTTTTGAAGTAATATATATCTCGATTCCTATCTAAAATAATCGAACTATAAGATTGTGAATGTGCATCATGATTAATACAAAAGTAACCATATATTATAAATCTAATTCATTTATCATGGATTAATGGAATTTCATTTAACTTGCTTACTTCTTAGTCCCTTGTAAAATTTATTAAATACAAATAGAAGATGAACCAATTCTACTAAATGTTAATTAAGTACTCATTGATATATGTACCAAAAGTAAAACTTCTAAACCAAGCAATCTTCTTATGATAACAAGGTTTTAATACCTCAATCGTAACGTTTTAAGGTATAACTCAATGTGAATCTCCTTTTTATTAAGTATCCTTCCAAATATCATATAATATTAAAATCATCTATATTTATTAATATTATTATCAATTGATAATATTAGCAATAATGTTAATATGATCTTCTACATCATAATTTCTTTTACGTGTTAGCAATCACTTGAAAATTTCAGTTGGTATTATTTGAGAATTAGATCTTCCTTGATAATCCACACTGATATCTTTATTATTATATTAGACAAATTAAATTATGTTCACACTTACAATTAACTTGATGAATGCCATCATTGAAAATTTAATTTAACATTTAATATTTTATTATCATAAGAATTAACCCATATATTCAACTAACCTTCACTTTTATTTATTTATATAATTTTCTTTATTACTTTGAAAACATTTTATTTATTTTGCAATACACTATTTATAAAAATAAAATAACTAAAACGATTGCATGTAATTTATAAATCAACTAGATTTTATCTCTTTCTAAATATTTAAGATGCCTAAAATGTTCTTTAAAAGATCAACTAAACTTTTATTTCTTTCTAAATATTTAACATACCTAAAATATAAAAAAATCAACTAAATTTGTTTTTCATTTCTTTCTAAATTTAAAATATTGTAAAAAGCTAAAAGAATCTTTAAAACAACGTAAGGTAACCTTTTATTTATCTATCTTTCTTCTTTAAAAAAAACTAAAGATCTTTTAACTTATATATTTTCTATCTTTTTTATAAAGAAAGACTAGAGTAAGCAATTCAGATGAGACTAAAGAAAGAACTTTAAATTTGCATGTATTTTCCTCATGAAATTGAACTAAAATGATTTAATTTTATTACAGCTATGTTATGGTAGAGGAAAATTCAGTTGTTCATACAAGGTCAGAGATTCAAGAACAATATCAGTGCATAAGCAAGCTTCTACTGTGGATTCTGAAAATGATTATATTTCAAATGTCTTATGTAATTCTTAAAGCATGAAGAGGATGGATCAACTCAAAGCTCTAGCAGAGTGCACTTAATTCTGTATAGGTGATAAGAATATTAATTTTGTGTTATTTATCTTAAATATCTAGGAAACAATACTACAAGCTAAAGATCCAACTATTTAAGTCAATGGATAAATATGAGTAATTTAAAGCATATCTGTAATTAAATAATAAATTGTTGTAGGACTTCTTTCCAGAAAAATAAATTCTAACAATTATATAGCATGCCTCAATCCAAAGTTTGAGTTTCAATGACAGGAGGTATACAATATAGATTTTGCAAATTAGAAATAAATAAAACATGCAAGATCTAACTATAAATCCCCAACCCCAAATTGGATTCAATGAGTTTAGGGGACAGATAGATTTCATGTATATAATGAGGTTAGTGGCATATTTATTATCACCCTACAAATACATAGATTTGTACCTAGTGTATGAAATGCGCAGACACAACACTTACCTCCATTGGCACCACTAGATTTCTAGCTTGCTCCTCTCATGCTAACTTGCAGAGACTCTACCGACTGCCAATCATTTTAGATTTCATTGCATCATTTTTCTTGCCCTTTCTTTGTGAGGAGAAGTAGAGAGAGCCACAAACACAGAAGGAAGAATTAGAACAGAGAAAATTGGCTCAAATCTGAGCGCTGTTAAATTCGGGCTTGTCCATTATATTTATAGAATGATACGTATTAAATTATGTGCTTACTGTAACAGATTGTTAGATTCAACATTTATGATGGGCAGGTCCAGCGTGAGCAACATGGGTGGCTAAAAATGGCACTGGGCGATTGGAGATGGCTCTAGAAGGTCCTTTGGTCAACTGGATGGTTTTGGACGATGTTTGATTAGTTGGTCTGTGTTGACAGATAGTGATATATAATTAATTTACCCTATCCAACAGTTCTTTCTAGAAGAAAAAAAAGAAAAAAGAAAAGAAAAAAGGAACTCTATTTCACCGGGGTAAGGTTAACTTGAGAACCACTCTTCCACAATCTGGACAACCCAATGTTTGAACAGTATAGTCAAATGCATAATGTCAATGGTTCTCTTCCCTCTTCCTCCATCGTATCTACACGTGGGGTACAAGAAACTCTTGCAGAGTCATGTAGTTGTTCATTTTTTTTTCTAAGTTCTTTGCAAAGGGCTTAATAAATTGAATCTGAATTAAATGGTTCAGAGTCAGACCAATTCTGGTGTGACATTGTTAATATGAGAAAAAGAGCCTAAATTCTAAATTCACTTTACTCTTTGTAAAATTCTTTCCCACTACTATCTGTTATAAATACATTCAATGTCTGCTTTTTAAATTATACTCTCTACATCGATGAAATGAATCCTTGATTCATTGTTACGGTTATTGGATATAATGTTGCAATGTATTCCAAATATTAAAGATGTTAAAAACTCATAATAACGACTTATCATTATACAATTGAGGTATTCTAAATAACCACCTAATAGTTAGGTATTCCCTCATTTTCTTGTTCCTCATTTTGTAACAACCATTTAGATTGAAAGTAAGAAAATAATATTTATTTATTTATATTTTTTTTACACTTTATTTTGCATATAATTATTTTGTTAAAATAATTTTGATAACTAATTATTATCAATGAAATACCAAAATGAATATTAATAGGTCTGAATTAATTAGGTATAAAGGGAAGGGTTGTGACAATTATAATATAATATGATATTATATATTGTATTGTAATATACTATATTATATTATATTATAATACAACCCACTCCCTCAATTTGAAATATTTTTTTAATTATCCACTTTAATATCATATTGTCTAATTTTTATTTGTGTGACTAATTATTTAGTTGTGTTTTTTACCCGATGATTAAATTAGTCACTTATGATGATCAAATTAGTCATTTATTTAGTCATTTATAGTTGTGTTACAAAAAACAAGTAGAATTTAGTCATCTTTAGTTGTTGTGACTAAAAGTTTTAGTCACATAGTAATTTATTTTCCAAATTCTACTAGTGATAGGAACGTAACATAGTAGATAGGTAAACTTCTCCCAATACTCCTTAACTGACATCTCACTTTGTCTCAAATTCTAAAAATCTAAGTTTTTGGTCAAAATAAAGTTGGGGTAACCATATTTTATGAAAATTTTCAATAGATTTGTTCCATGTTAGTTTCAATGAGCTAAGCTTGAGTTCCATTTTCTTATTCATCCACTAGTTAGAGACTTCTCTTGCTAATTGGTATGCTCCCCATGTTGCCTTGGTGACCTTAGAATAATTTTCAATCTCAAAATATTTCTCCATTTGGACCAACCAAGCCTTAGCTTCATCTCTGCTGGTGCTTCCTTCAAACTTGGGTGGGGTGATTTTCTTCATATCTCTGGAAAGTTCAAAATCCATACGCCTCTTATTAGTTTTCTCAGATAGAGAAGGTGATTTATCTCTCTTGATCATGAGTTTGATCATGTTCGTTTGAAGAATTTTCTCCCTCATTCTCATTATTTGGAACTTCCTTCTCAACTCTATAATTTACCCTTATTCCTTGCTCTAGGTTTCCCAACCTTGTCAAGATTTGATCCAAACTAGCTTCAAATCCTACTGTTCATTTCCCAACTTCTTGGCTTCTACCAAGATTGGTCCATGTTCTCACCATCTTTGCAAGAACAAATTATACATGAAGGTTCATCCATATTAGATTCAATCATGTTATCATTATCTTATGGAAAACATTTAAATGAGCATTCAATCACACATAAGGAATTCTACGTAAGATTTAAGCACAAGATTTTTGATAAACACATGATTTCATTATTCACAAGGATCTCAATATCCTTTTGGTTACATAGAGTGACTATTCAGATAGTCAAGTGGAGAGTATCTCTCAGATTCACTCTTAGACACATAACTCAATGGGGTAATATACCCTATATATTGTTGTTCATATCTATCTTTTTTTTCATCTCTCAATTTTTCATATCTATCCCAGAATGGATAATAACCTTCAAATTTGTCATCTGATACATAGTTGTGAGGTACATAACCCTCAGATTCATTAATTGAGGAAATTATAATTACTTCTGCCATCGAAAGAACTCTAGGGTCTCTAAAGATAAACGTTGGACTAACACTTCCTTCCAAGGGAATATCCCTAGAAAGTGATAAGGAATTAGACTTTGTTGTTGAGACTAGAGGTAAATAGTTGTATTGTGCCTCCATATTTATCTTTCTCTTCACATCAATAATATAAGAAAGAGCATGACTGAAGGTTTTAGTGTCACTTAACCAGATGGCATTGGCATAGTTTGTACCCTCAATTATTCAAAAAATGGCCTCTCTTTCCTTCTTTTCCTTCAGGTAGCACTCATTCCCAATTATTGACTTTCTTGCAATTAACTTGAGATGCACCATCCTGGCACAAGAATTTCCAAACATTAGATAATATTGGTTGAAAAGTATGATGAACTCATAGGTTCCAGAGCTAAACCTAGTAGCTCTAATACAATATGTAACACACCAATCATTCACTGAAGTAATATTATCTAAGTTTTCACTTGCAAGTAAATAAACTATGTAACTTAACCAAATTGACATAAAAAAATTATTTCATTAATAGAGAACAAATGAACATAGATGTCGTAACAATAATCAACATTGATTCCATTCCAATATAATAATCTGCATATTACAATATTCCAAGAATGTGTACAAAGTACATACATAGCTCAACCGAGCTTCAAAGCAATAGATATAGATGGTCTAGGAATCTCCTTTCAAATCTTGGTCTTTTGTCACCTACTGAGGAGGAGAAGCATCACTCAAGTTCTTTTCCACCAACCACAGACTCATATGCGGTCTCTCGCACATCTATCATATGATAGATGGCCCTACCCTTCGACAAAGAATTTGGTGGAGTAACCTCATAACGACAACCATTTTGAGCTTAGTGTTGTGTCCTACATGATTAGAACTTGTAAACCCTATAGTCTAGAACTAGCATGCATAAATGGATAACGATGAATTGGCAGTGGAGCCAAAGGCTAGCACACTACTTTGGCCAAAGTTTTCTCACTCAATACTTCAAGTGATAGTCATCCTACTCACATACACTACTCAAGTTCAATTTGACTTAAGTCAATTATAATCTATGCATAGGTATTTCCTTCAATGGGTAGTCTTTACCTAGAGACAACCTATTCCCTTTTCCCAAAACTTAATGGTTTTCTACCTACAAAGCATAAATACAAGTTACCCATGGATAATCATTCCCAGATGTAACTTACAAGCTATCTAATCCAATCAAATAACTTAACAATGAATAACCCTTAAGCTATCCTTGTTTAGTCATATCTAGTATACTTATACTAATGACAAACAATCTCTCCTATTATGGAATAAATACAAGCACTTTCACAGAAAAGCATATAACAGCTTCATTCCCTTTCCAAAGCAAATGCTATAATTTCCTAATGCAAGTATTCTCAAGCAGTCCAAACAAAGCATCCAAAACTCATTCTTTCATAAGTGAAGACAATTAAGAGAAAACTATATCCTCATGCTTGTAATACGCTTGATCCAATTGACTGACTTGATGCACATCCTTCCAATGGTAGCTTAATAGCTTTACTTTATCAACTCAATCAATTATTCACTATAGCCTCTTACACAAGATGACACTATACTCTCACAATGTAACTCTAAGTTCTCACAAAGTATAACTCTCTGATTATTTGTAGTAGAATAGATTTACAAAAAAATTGTGTCCCAAATGAGAGAACTAGCCCCTTTATTTATACAAAAAATTGAGACATTGAAGGAAAAATAAAAGGTGTGTCAATCGACACCTCTCCACATGCAAATCGACTCACTACACACAATAATAAGGTGGCAGAAATCTAAGTGTAAACTCAACATTGTATGCTACAGATCGACCATTTTAGTTTGATAACAGCTCAAGACTAATTGAAATATGTACATGCCCAAAGATGATAATCAACTTGCAACCAAACTAGACTTCTACAAAAGTAGAGTTTTCATATATTGATGCCATGTTGCAGCCATCATTCCTATTCTTTGGTGCAGATTATCTTATTGAAATAGTCTTATGTTTGCAAGCAACACATATACTATGTTGACTTGATCATAGTCTCATTGTGTGACAGAGAAAAGATGACTCGACTCCTATTTTATAGCGTTCAAATAATACTTTGAAGAACATGTTATTTGTTGTTTACTATTTCCTATTTCCATGCATTTAAACCACTTTATGAAGTAGGCTTTATTATTTCCATTGCTTTATATAAAGGCATTCCAAGTTGAAGTAATTCGCTACCATATTGAATTAGTGATGTATTTCCAAATGGTATCAACTATGGTTTACTTTTCCATATTGACCTTTATTATTTCACATTACTTGTATATAGATCACCCTTTATCTTATGTCAAACATATGTATTAGTCAGCCTATAATACTTTGCATAGCATATATACAAATCAGCCTCTATTAAATACCATATATATAAATATGTATATTTATATATGTACATGCTCATATATATATAATATATAAATATCAACGAATAGCATAAATGCTATGTCTTATATATACATATACATATATACATATATATATATGTATGTATGTGTATATATATATATATTCCTCTATGTACATGTATATGCATGTATACATATATCGATATATCTATATGGACATTTATGTTTGTCATATGTATGTATCAACGCATGTATACATATGGATATATGTATATATATATATATATATACATTTGATTGCATAATCAAGTATGTCACAATTACTATCGTATTGATAGGGAACATACGTATGATGTATATATGCATATACATATACATGTCGCATTGTCTGTTTGATGAAACCATGCTCATAAGCAACCAATTCATAAGTGTGCATAGGTACGTCTACCCATGTACTCTCATGTACGTGTTCCTTAAAGTATGGTCTATAGTCAACATGCATATGCATACATATATATACATTCATCGTGTATTCACCTCACCAATTCAAGCATAGTAATATAAGGAAGAAAATATAAGCTCCAAACAGATAAGCATCATCTAAGAATGCACTCAACAATAATCAAGACCCTTACTAATGCAAACACATCATACTAAGGATGACTTACCAAATTCCAACAAAATGACTTGAATCAACCATTATACTACTATGAGTGTGTGTGTAAGCTGAGTTAGGTTACATTACTGGTTACCCAACCAAGTTCTTCTCTTGAGTGATACTTCCCCTCACACCTAGAGGATTGAACATGTACCTCCATCCTGTTAAAAGGCACAAGACAATTGAGAGGGGGGAGGGGTGAATCAATTATCACCAATCACATCCATAAATATCAAACAATCATTAACTCCACATCCACTTTAATATATTATTAAGTATGAGCATGAAGTGCAAATAACAAAAAGCAATATCAACACAAGAAACACCAGATTTACGTGGATAACCCAATAAGGGAAAGACCACAGTGAGGATTAACTCACAATATAAAGTAATAGTGAAACCGATTACAAAGAGGCTCATTGCCAAAGGGATCACTACCCAAGAAGGAGGCTCGCTACCCTACAGATAGCACTCATTGCCTACAAATACAAAAAGATAACAGAAAAACCACCACAACAACTTGCACACATATATAGCCTTGATCAGAGAATTGCAAACACCATCAGCTCACTGCTTTCAAGAGTCAAACACATTAAAGTATTGCTACCTTAATTCACTTTTTTCACACTCTTGCTTCTCACACTTCTGGCTCGTCACCTTCAATCCTTAACATCTTGTCTTATATTTATACCATCTTCAACCTTAGAAACTTTCTCCAATGTTGGATACACACGCTTCATATTACAAATTCAAATTAGGTCAGCAATTCAACATTCCTGTGGTGGAAGAGAATGAGAACATACCAAACCAAAACTTAACCAAGACCTAAAACAACATCTTGGATCAATCACACACTTCCTTAATTGATACTTATCCTTCGCATGACGTGTAGACACCAGGTCGTCCAAACCTAATGAAAACACAAATGAACTTTGAAGTACATGTTTATAAAACTAGAAGATAACATGCGGACCATATAACATGCTTCACCATACACTAGAACACATCTCAGATGCCTTCAGATTCATCTGCAGCAAATGCAACAACCTTCATACATAGAATAATTTCCATCAATCCATTTGGATTGTATAGACACACACAATAATTCTAAACGTAGTCCTCTGGAGCACCAAACCATGAACACCTTTGACAAAAACATAGATAACACTATTACAAGCCTTATACCAAATCTACAAGACCTGAAACAAACTAGCAGAGGACTACGGAGCAGATACATTTCTCCCAATCCATAGACAAACAACTCTACCAGACCAGCTCACAAACCGATGAACACAACTTTCACTTTTCATCAAACCAGAAGCTCTAATCTAGGATATATCACCCAAGGATGATCATAAATAACACTTCAGATCCACACAAGCATAGGATTTACACAGAAGAAATGCAAAGCACAAACTAGAGCACATTCTGAACACACATAATTCTATCTTCAGTATTTCTCAAAAGCACTTGGTAACTCATCATATCAGCACACCTACAACACCATAAAGATAGCTCCATGTACTTGTTCATCTCTACAGTATCTCAACTATACATGCACAACCTGCAATCACTTGTTTCCTTTCTCTGCAACAACCTATATTGTGTTGACATCGATGAAAACATTAATGACAACACCACCATACTTATTCATACTTGCAACAATCTCCCCCTTTGTCATTGATGGCAACACATGATGTGAAAAACCACCAAGGACACAATACACACTCTCCTTTATTTTCTAGATTAGACAACCTACACAAAATTCCCGCACTCTCTTTTCCTTACAATATTCTCTCTCTATCTCTCCTCCTTTCAAATTTTTCTTTTTCACATGACTCTCTCTCCCCCTTTAACATCAATGGAAAAGAAAAAATATTCTGATCACTCCCTCTTAGGATTGCACCCACATCTCGTACTGCAATAATGATACCTCATATTCCCCCTAAGTAGTAGACCCCAGTCATCATTCCGATCAAATGAAGAATTTGTAGATTCACTGGACTGATGCACCTCCATGTGCACCTAGTTCGAAGAAGGAGGGTCAGTAACCCCCAACTTCTCCCGAAGATACTCAAAAGTATCCTTCAAAAGAGCCTTAGTAAATATATCAACAATTTGATCCTTTGTAGGCACATATTCTAGCCTGACTTCATTCTCCAATACCTTTTCTCTCAAGAAATGATATCTAATAGATATGTGCTTTATCCTTGAATGCATTACTAGATTCTTTGAAATATTTATTGCACTTGTATTATCATAGAAGACAGGGATAGGCTCATCACATATCACTCCTATATCCTTCAATGTTTGCTTCATCCATAATACATGTGTGTAGCAAGATGTTGCTGTAATGTACTCAACCTCTATAGTGGATAAATAAATTGAATCTTGTTTCTTTCTTAGCCATGAAACCAATCTTCCTCCAAGAAATAATGCACCACCACTTGTACTCTTCTGGTCATCTACACAACCAATCCAATCTACATCAGTGTAAGCACTCAAAGTGAAATCAGTATCCTTAGGATACCACAAGCCATAATCTAGAGTGTCTTTTAGATATCTGAATATCCTCTTCACGACTGTAACATGTGTTTCTTTAGGTTCTGCTTAAAATATGGCAACCAAAAATACTGCATGCATGATATCTGGTCTAGTATCAATAAGATATAACAATCCACCAATCATAGATCTGTACATGCTCTGATCAACTTTAGGAGAATCATCATCCTTACTCAGTTTGCATCCAGTTGCCATAGGGGTACAGACCGGTTTGGATTCATCCATTCCAAACTTCTTTAGAAATTTGTTAACATTCTTAATTTGATTGTGAAATGAATATTCCCTTATCAGTTTGATTCACTTGAAGTCCAAGTGTGGACACAGAAAAAGTAACCCTTCTACTTTTTCTCGTGTTCAGGCCCTCCTAGTGGACTTTGGCTTGATTTTTCCTAGATTTAATGTCGTAATGTGGCCAACACATTCATAGAGGGTCTTGGACCCTTTTGAATCATTAAGAGTTCTAGGATGTCTTGTAAAAGTTTTGTGAAGTGTTGTAACCCACTTTCACACTTTTCTAGGACTCTTTCATTATAATTCACCTAAATAACCTCTTTTTATCACTTACCAAGTCTTATCTCAAAGTGTTGTAAAGAGTTGTAATAAACTCTCATGATTTTCTAGACTTGTCATCACTAATTCAACCCTTTCTCATGTTTAAATGACCCCTTAATGCACTTTCCAGTCATACTTAATTGTATTTTTTAGGATATTCCCGTTAGACAAAATTTAATGCACTTTAATCTCTGAAACCCAGTGTAATTGCCCTGGTGCAACCAAGTCACCACCTGGGGCGACTTAGTCCCACTAGGCACAAAAATCAAAATAATTTTAATTTCTTGGCAGGATTTTATTCTCTTACCCTTGAGGTTAGCCTGTGATGTGTTATTTTTGGGAATTAATGGAAAATCAAGTATAAATAAGGGGTTTTCCTCTCATTTTAACCCTTAGTTCATCCACTCAAGCAATTCATCCATTCACTTAATAATTTTCAAGCATTCAAGCACTCTAAGAATAATCAAGTCATCCATTAGAGCACTTCATTGCATATCTTCAAATTTACACATCAAGGGTTTGGTAAGTTTATGACATTGCATGTTTATTTGTCATTCTCTTCATATTTCATTTCATTATCTAGGGTTTGATTACCAAAGTGAGGTTTGACCAAGGAAAACCCCTATACTCTAACCCTTAACCATTTTCCCCCTCTTTGCATGTGTGTTTGTATATTTTTCAAAGAGTTTGGTGTCAAAAAGTGGTCAATAATCTATCAAAATCAACATAAACATAATTGAAGCTTGGAGACCTCTTTCAGCCCATTTTCTACAAAATCGGGATTGGATATCTGTCAGAAAAGCAAGTGCAGACTGGAAGCTACAGAATCCTGTCTTGAATTTCCAGAAATATTCAGGTGGACTAAGTCACTATCTATGGTGAATTAGTCCCACTGCCAGGTCTGAAAAGTGGTTTCTTCATTTTTGGATACCCATTTAGCAGATTCCTGTTCCAACATATTTTCCCTGAAATTGAACGAAGTCATCCAGCTTGGCATAAGTGTCCCAATCAACATTTCTAGTCAACTCTACAGGATTCCAAAGCCTCTCTACATAAAATTCCAAATTCCAAGTGCACCTCTCCAGTTTTCTTTAATTCTTTCATCATTTACTTTCATTCTTAGGTGTTTTTGCATATCAAATTGTGTTTTCCAGCACTTTGCATTTCTTAGGTTTAGCATCAATAAATAATTTCTTCTTTAGTTTATTGCATTATTACATTAAAATTAGATACATTGCATCCATCATTACATTAATCTTGAGTTTAGAAATTAGATTTTTGGGCCCATTTCTCTCCTTTTAGGTGAAAAACCTAGAAGAGTTAAAGAACCCTGGGTAACCAAAATCTTTGTTTACATTTTGGTGAACCCGAATTTTGAACATTTTTGCTTCTTATTTCAAGAGAATCCTAGGTTTAATTTTCATTAGATTTGCATTAAGTGTTGCATTGTTTAAATTGCATCCTCGGGTTTTAAAAATTGCATTAGTGAAAAGCTCATATAGTTTGCATTTTTGCATCATCTTTCATTAGAAAACAACAAAATTTATGCATTTTCATACTATAGTTGTATCTATGCATATGAAACATATCAAGTTGCATTAAAAATTTCTAAAAAATCACAAAAAACTCCTCACTAGTACTAATTCGTCACACTGGGTGATTTAGTCCTTCTACATATTTTGCACTATAATTTTTGGCATTTTCTGGGCATTTTTTGCATTTTTTGTTTTTTGTTATTGTCTTTTGTCATACTTTCCAGATTTTTTGTTTCTTCCATATAGTTTTCTTTCATCGTGGCTTTTTTCTTTAATAATTTTTGGATGTCATTAAAATCTTTAGTGGACATGTCAAATTGTGCCTTTGGAACTGATCCTAATGACCTTGAGCTTCCTCATGCTCCTTCAACCCCTCATGAATGTCCTCTTCATGTTGTTGACATCATTGGAGAATATGATGATAGCATGAATAAGTTCTTAAATGAATGTCTTGACAACCTTGAATCCAATGCATCCTTTTATCCATCCATGAAACAACAAGACCTTCCTACAGTCTCACTTCTTGATACATTTGGATACCTACATCCTAAAACAAATGAAGGACCTAAGTTCCTCTAACCAAGCAACTCTTCAACCATTCTATAATAAAAAAGTTACCAACACACCAATCATTCATGAAGAAACTTATGGCAAAGGTTTTACCATCTTAAGCAAACAAGGATGTGACACAATAACTAAACATGACATTCATCAACTTTTAGAACAAATACCAACAGATGAAAACACAACAGGGTTAGGCTATCAATATCCTCCTCATGGCATCGAGCCTCCTATAGAATATTGGAGACTTCATGATGATGGCATGGTGATCTTTGATTCCCCCCTGATCTAAATGTCCTCCTTCCTCATGAACAACCCTTATATGATACCAATGACACAGATGATAGGATCTCCATGGGTCCTCTTCCTCCTTCAATCCATGAAAAGGGTGAATCTAGTAAACACAAATGACCTTATAAGTTAAAAAAACTAAATTTTCCTCTCCATCCAACACCTGAATGTGAAAGGAAATTGAAAATTCTCCTAAATAATGAACTCATCTTATTACCATCCATGAATAGGTTGGTAATCTACCCTAAATATGCTAACATTCCACATTGCACTTATCATCATGTTCTTGGCCATAGAAGTGATGAGTTTCGCCAATTGAAAGAAATACTAAGCAAGTATCATTTTGATGGTGATAATTTCTATCCAATAAATCCTTAAGACATTACCGATTCCCCTCATCATGCAATAGTTGTAGAATCTTCCATTCTCACTATTGCATGACCTTTCCCATCACCTACCTTGGCTAATTCTTGCCTTGCACTCAGTGGGGGAAAGAATTCGATAGCCTTGTCCTAGTAATACATTTGTCCTTGCCCCCTAGCTATTTCTTTCACCTTCCTCTTATCCTGACTGGGAATGGGAGGTGGATGACTCACTTGATGGTTGACTTGCCTTTGCATTACTAGTATTTTTCTTTTCTTTCATATATGTGTGTATCATGTTCCCCCGTGACGTGATATTTGATGTTCTCCTCTCTTCATAACATTCCTCTATTTGTACCTTCATTCTTCTATATCTCTTACATCACTTTTGTCTTTCGTTTTTGTTTTGTATTTTCCTTTTGGGGATGACGCAAAGTGTAGAGACACCTTATGTCTCTTCCATGTTGACCCAAACGGTCCTTTTACTTTATTTTTTTCTTTTGCTTATGTTTTTCCTTTTGGGGATGATGCAAAGCATTGGGATGCCCTATGTCTCTTCCATTTGACCCAAAAGGTCTTTCTTTTTCACTTTTGCTTGTTTTTTTCCTTTTGGGGATGACACAAGGCACTGAGACCGCAATGTATCCTTCATGTTGACCCAAAAGCTTTTTGGTTTTCATTTTCTTGTGTTTTTCCTTTTGGAAATGATGCAAGGCATTGAGACCACAATGTCTCTTTCATGTTGACCCAAAAAAAATTCCTTTTCTTTCACCTTTTCGTTTTCCTTTTGGAGACGATGAAAAGCGTTGAGACCGCAATGTCTCTTCCATGTTGATGAGTCTAGTTTATGACTCAATTTTGATAGTGTTTATTATCTATTTTTTGTAGTTGTCATAGACTTCGATACTTGGATGCTAACCTTTTTATGATATTTACTCAAAACCATAGACATTGGGTATAAGCTATTTTTGTAACCTTTAAATGACATTGACATGCTATATGAACTATCTATGTTAATTTTACATGTGGATTAATGAATGTTACTTTAAGATATTTACATATATGCAATTATTGTGCGTACTAATATTGTTATGCAAATATAATTATCAACCTAAAAATTTGAGGAAGATTTTGTTAGTTGGTCACTCACCATCAAGTCAACAAGGTGATTATTCAAAGGTCAATGGAGGGAAGACTCTCAATGGAGGGAGATTCCTAGTTTAAATCGAAGATTTATAACCGTCTTGTAACTGATTTTAATTATTTGTTGAGCAAATATAGGAGTTACTGTTGTGCTAGATCTGCGTTAAGGAAAACATACTTGACCAAATTCCATGCATGCATAACTTCCTCTCCACTTTTCATGCTTTCCCTAAAGTGGCGTCCTCCTAATCTATTGGAGTTGACCACCTTTCTAGGTAGTTAGTTAGTAGTTTTTCTTCCTATAAATAAGACTCAAGTGCTCCTTCTCAGAAGGTTGATTAACCTAATGATGTACTCTCATTCTTAGTTTTTTCAAGTAATACAGTTATGTTGCTCTATTTTTTCCAATGAATAAAATGAAGTTACAAGTTTGTGCATATGAGTTTACATTTGTCTTAAGGGATACTCATCCAAGGGGGCCCACTTGGTGAGCATTCCATCCTTTAGCTTAGTTGTTACTTTTTGTTCAGTAATTAGTTAAGAATTTGTCATGGTCTGTTCCTACAGCCACTAGAATTCCATTATGTGACTGTTCTTGCAGCCAAAGCAGATAGAGTAGTTTCCTACTTTTTTGCTTAAATTTTCATTTATGTCATGAATTTCAGCTTAGTATAGTTATTGGTTGATGCTCAACACTTATGTAATTTATTTCCAAGGAATTTACTTTCAACATTATGTTTTTCTTAGCTGTAGGGTGAATATGGCTACTTTGGATTCCTAGTGCACATACTGTGCTAACCCATTTCAAGTCTACGTCCTTAGGTTGACAAATTAAATGCACCTTCATGATGATTGAGATAGCCATTTAGATTAGATTTCCAATCTCTGAATCATAGTTGTAAGGGCTTAGTTGTTAGATCATTGTAGCAGGCCAACATTTTTGGCGTCGTTGTTGGGGATGGTGTCAAACTAGGTAGTTATTTGGAGTCATTGATAGTTTTTCTTGCTTTAGTATTTTTGAAAGTTTTTTCTTAGTATACCCCCTCATTTAGGAAAGTAATGATCCACAATTCTTTTGCCAATTCTTTGTGTGAGCTGGTTGATAGTGAGTTGATACTATATGCATAGAGGAAGGAGGATAGATGCTCATGGGAGATTCTTTCCTAATAACCCTGATCCATTCTAGCTAGATGAGCATTTGAATCTCCCAAGAGAAGAAGAAGAAGAAGAACATCCCTTTGCTGATGCATTCCCCAATTTGAGCAGTTTTGAAACCTCTTCTGAAGACCAAAATCAGCTTGAGAATCCCTTTGCTTTATAACTACATCAGGCAAGGATGGGTGATGCAAATAGAAACAAACCTAACCAACCTACTTTTCCTTTTCCCATTGCTCATTAGAATGAAGTTGAACACCTCAAAAATATCCCTGCTTCAGTCCTTCCTAAGTTATGTGGAATTTTCACAGAAGATCCTAATACTTTCTTATTCGAGTTTGACATACTCTATAGGAGTTATGACTATACCACCGATGCCCATACCACCTTGAAAGAGGCTGCATTGAGATGCTTTATGAGCTTGGGAAAAAATACTATGGACACATGGGATGACATGAAGACAAATTTCCTTGAAAAGTACAAGGAGTATTGCAGGGGTAGTGACATGAGGGGAGATGACATTTTTAGGATGCAGCAAAAGGAAGATGAGAGCCTAGAGGATTACATTGCAAGGTTTCTATTTTGTCTGCAGAAATCTCCACACCATACAGTCAATGAAGAATCACAAAAGCTACTTTTCTTGATAGGAATTAATGATAGCTGCACTGATGCCTTGGACCTGATGGGAGGAGGATATATCACCCAAGTTCCTTGGGAGGATATCAAGAAGATATGTCAGAACTACTCTAGGGAAGCTTCAAATAAAGGGAGAGCTTACCAATCCTCTATGGGTAAGTCATCTACAAGTGGAGTTTCAAGAATGGAGATTAATCACTTGCTAGAAGACTTCAATAAAGATATCATAAACAATTTGGCTACTCAGTTGGATACACTTCAGGCCAAAAGAAACAAGAGGAGGCAGAGGCAATGTTGGCAGAATATTGCCCCCATTGCAGAGAAAAAGGACTGCAGATGCAAGATGGTAGATAATATTGAAAGTAAGTAGATTCCACCTAAGTTCAATCTAATCCAAGGTGAAGATGACCAAGACTACTACATTGCACAAAGGAGGCCATGGGCTCCAAGACAAGATATGCCACTAGATCTACTCTCTTTTGCTAGGCCATATTTCAATTCTTATTCATTTGGTAACCAATGGCAGCCCCCATATCCATCCAATTATGGAGGATATCCACCACAACCTTGGAATAACCCTTCAAATGTCTGGTCCAATCACCAAAACTCTCCACCCCAGTGGCAGCAACCTCAGGGAAATTGGCAAGAATTTAAAAGAAATTGGTAGCCACCCCCAGGAAATTGGCAGCAAACATCTCAATGGAGAGGAGGGAAACAATGGCCAAACCAGACAACTAGCTACATGCAGCCACCTTCTCAGCCCCAACAACTTTCTATAATGCCTCCTACTATCTCAAGTTCAAATACACCTAAACCTACTTAGCTACCAACTCGGTCCACACCTAACCCAAATAACAAACCATAGCAGCAACCAATATTATCTGTTGATCCAAATCAATTCCCTACATATGTTGTGAGTGTAAATGGCATCCACTTACATTCAAGAACTACCTCTCCAGCTCCTTCCAAACCCATTATCATTGAGATTCTTGTGGAAGAAGAGGAGCCTCTAAATACCCCCATTCATCCAAGTGTACCTAAGAATCTTGAACCAGTCCTAGTAAAGCAGACTGAACAAGAACCACCATTTCCCTAGAGGTTGGAAACTATGAAACAAAAGAAAGAGGAGGAACCAAACTTTGATATTTTAGATCAGTTGAAGCATATATGTGTCCAGAGACCTCTATTTTAGGCCATAAAATATGTTCCAATCTATGGCAAGGCAATTAAGGAAGCATGTCTTAAGAAGCTAGGCAGGAAGAAGAAAGACCTGGCTACGGTTCATGTGGTGGGACAATTGGCTAACATCATGCTTGGGAAAGTGATTGTTCCCAAATACAATGACCCGGGGAGTCCTGTGGTAGGAGTTGTCATAAATGGGATTCAAATAAAGAATACTCTAATTGATTTGGGAGCAGCAATAAATGTAATGACCAAGGATATTCTGCAACAACTAAATGTTGCAAGCATGAAACCTACTCCTACTTTCCTATAGCTTACTAATAGTTAAACTATTAAACCTGATGGTATAGTAGAGGACCTTGTGGTAAGTCTAGACTCATGGGAGTACCCAGCATATTTCATGATTCTTTCTCCTAAAGCCACACTCGGTAGGTACCCTATCATTCTAGGAAGGCCATGGTTAGCAACAGAAGATTCCTATATTAGATGCAGGACAAGAGACATGACCATTTTTTATGGAAAGAGCACCAAAAAGCTTGTTCTCTACCCTCTTGCTTAGCCATCCTATTATATGGATAATACCATATTGCCACATGTTGGTGAAGAGGCCGAGGAATTTAATTTTGTGGCACAACTTATGATGTTAGGCAGAAGCTCTTTCATGCAGCTTCAAGAGGAAGACAAAGTATTGTCTAACATAATTTAGAATCATTGTGAGGTAGAGGAAGCATCATCCTCTCATTCTGTTGATCCAGTAAAGAAACTTCTACCCACTCTTCCTGTAGCAACAAGTATGTCTCATACATTGCTGCCACATGAACTCAAGGTACCAAGTTTTAGTGAAATAGCTATGGTAGAGATAACTACACAAGTGCAAGTGACAAAAGGAAAATATCTAAACATTAACAACAAATTGAGTGAAGAACAACAATTGTCATTGAAAAACTTACCGAGGACCCACCAGCATGCATTTGTGTCAGACTATCATGATATGAATGGATTGAACCCTAAGCTTTGCACTCATAGGATTTACATCAGAGATGATTGTACACCAGTGAGGTAGCCACAAAGAATAATTAGCCTTGCATTGACAGAAATTGTAAAAGGAGAACTACAAAAGTTGTTGGATGTGGAATTTATCTACCCCATTTTAGATAGCTAGTGGGTGTCTCCATTAGTGATTGTGCCCAAAAGGGAGGGAAGTTGCAAGTTTGTGTTGATTATAGGGAACTCAATGCTGCCACCAAAAAGGACCATTTTCCTCTACCTTTCATACATCAAGTTCTAGATTCACTTGCAGTAAAGCAGTATTTTTCTTTTCTAGATGGATTCAGTGGCTATAACCAGATCCAAATTGCACCTGAGGACTAGGAGAAGACCACCTTTACCTATCTATGGGTACTTATTCCTACTCATTCCTTCCATTTGGCTTATGCAATGTACATGCAACTTTTCAGAGGACAGTCATTAGCATATTTTCAGATATCTCTCATGATTGCATGGAAATTTATATGGATGATTTTACCACCTATGGTGCTGATTTCAATGAAGCATTGGAGAATCTCAAGAGAGTCCTACAAAGATGTGAAGACCACAATATATCTCTAAATAGTCAAAAGTGCTTCATGATGATGCAGGAAGGTGTAGTCCTCGACCAGTACATCTCCCACAAAGGAATTCAAGTAGATCTTGCAAAGATTAAGCTGATTAAAAATCTGCCTACACCTGCAAAAAGAAAAGATGTTAGGAGTTTCTTTGGCCATGCAGGCTACTATAGGTGTTTCATCAAGGATTTCATCAAAAAAAAACACCATTGTATACTCTTCTCACTAAAGATATTGAGTTTTAGTGAACTGAAGACTATAACAAGGCATTTTCTGATTTGAAGGCAACTTTGATTCATGCTCCTATACTCAAAGGACCCAATTGGGAGCTTCCTTTCCACATCCATACATATGCATCAGACTATGCCATAGGAGTAGTCCTAGGGTAGAAAGAATTAGCTATTGAGAATGCTATTTATTTTGTCAGCAAAAACTTGCAAGGAGTTGAATTCAATTATATAGTGATAGAAAAGGAAATGTTGGCAGTAATCTATGCCCTCAACAAATTCAGGCACTACATAATAAGCTATCAAATCTTTGTGCACATAGATCATGCAGCCATTAGGTATCTCATGAATAAACCCCTAATATCAGGTAGGTTAGCAAGGTGGTTGTTGTTGATACAAGAGTTTGACATAACTATTGTGGATAAGCCAAGGAAGGCCAATGTTGTTGCATAGTTTCTTTCAAGGCGGACTACATCAGAGGATAATCAAGTCATTGATGACTCTTTCCCTGATGAACATCTATTCTTCAGCAGTGTGTACACACCCTGGTATGTTGACATAGCTAATAGATGGTCACAGGGAGAGTTCCTCCTCACTTCTCTCCAAAAGAGAGAAGGGTTCTCATTAAAAACTCATTTCCTTTTTCATGGATTGCAAGATGTTTGTTTTACACTAGGACATACTATGTCATGAGGAGATGTGTGAGGGAAGATGATACATATGATATTTTTCATGCATGCCACAATGAACCATGTGGAGGAAATTTTTTAGCCAAGAGGACAATGATGAAGATTCTAAATACAGGATATTACTGTCCAACACTCCACAAGGATGCAGGGAGATATACAAGAAAGTGTGATAGATGCCAAAGGATGGGCAGGCCAACCAAATATGATGAGATTCCCCTTTACCCTTAGGTATTAATAACTCAATTTGACAAGTGGGAATTGGATTTTGTAGGACCTATTGATCCTCCGTCAAATGGTAAATCCTATATTTTAGTATGCACTAATTATGTAACCAAGTGAGTAGAAGTTAAGGCCATGAACCATGCAAGAGATAATAAGGTTGTTGAATTTCTTTATGAGGATATTTTCACACGGTATGGGGTTCCAAGAGAGATAGCCATTGATCAAGGGGCTCAATTCACCTCAATCCTTGTTGCAGCACTGGTCAATGAGTACAACACAAGGCATGGGAAGTCTACTCCTTATCACCCTCAGGCCAATGGCCAAGCTAAGGTAATTAACAGGGAAATTGAAGCCATTATGACCAAAACAATGGTTGTTCATAGGAAGGATTGGGAAAAAAGACTGCCAAAAGTTGTCTGGGCCTTATAGGACAACCTGAAAAACAACCACAGGCTTCACTCCTTTTGAGTTTTTGTATGGAAAGACAGCTATAATGCCCATTGAATTTGAGCATAAAACTCTTGGGACTGCAATAAACTTGGGGATGGATATCTCTAAGGCACAAAGGGACAGACTCATGCAGCTCAATGCTTTGGATGAGATGAGGAAGGAATCCTTGCATGACACAAAGGTAGTGCAGAATCAGAGAATATAGTGGCATGACAAGTTCATCAAGGATAAGAAATTCCAGCTAGGTGACTGGGCACTGCTCTACGACTCAAGGTATCAAAATAATGTAGGAAAATTGAAAATAAGGTGGCTAGGACCATATGAGGTTGCTGAAGTCTTTCCCAATGGTGTTGTTCAGCTCACCACCATTGACCCTGTCATATTTAAGCTACTTGTCAACGATCATCGCCTCAAGTTGTATCACAAGCCAACTTCCAAGGAGGAATTCCTACAGCAATTCACTCAGCATGCAACACCCAAACTTCCTGTAGCCGAAGGAAGCGAACCTAGTGTCCCTCCTTCTAGCTAACTAAGGTATGTCACTTTTCATAATAAAGACTTCCACTTTTTTGGGAGTCCACTTCTTCATTCATTCACCCATCTGCCCATCCATATCCACCTTTCTCTCTCTTCCATCGTGCCACCATAGCTTCACTTCATTCCACTTCATTTCATTCTGCCCCATTCTCATTAATTGCTCAACTAAATTTTTAAAAGGTGACTGATACTTTCTCCATAATCTTTGCAAAAGATCTTCCAAGAATTCAGGTACGTGCGCATCAATTTGTTATCTCTTAATTATCTTTTAGTACATTCATTTATTTATTTTAAATTAATATAGACATTCTCCATAGCATGTAATTATTCCTTTCCCTATCAAATTGTCATAACTATTGCGAATGTGAGGACACATGCTCAAATTTAGGTTGGGGGGAGTGTAAATACCATGTCCACATGTCAATCCATGTTGGTTCACATCAACAAAGTTTAAATTGAGAAAATTTGAATTTTGAGTGAGATGATGCTCGCATGTGTGAGGTGATATCAACCGCTTCCATTTTTCTCGATCATAGCCTTCATAGTTACCTTTATTGCTTCTGTCATAATCCTAGGTCACCAAAAAGCAAAATTCAGACGACACTAGCATTGGGAATTTAGTAGTGTTGCAGGAAGGAGAAGTTTATCTTTCAGACAAAGATTGCAGAAGAGAAAGCTTGCAGAGTGATTGTTTATTTGCAGAAAGCTAAACAATGGGAGGTGGGTTAATCATAAATGAACCCACGGTTCATGATGTATTACTGTAGGATGCACCTTCCCAACCCGAGTTCGGAAATTGGGGGTGGTTAGATTATTTCTTGAAGTTGAATGGTTTTAATGAAGACGTTGCATTGGAATTTTCCCAGACATTTTCTGAAGGAAATGCCACGATAAAAGGGTTAGAAGTAATGGCTACTAAAGAAAGGATTGCAGAAGTTATAGGTTTGTCTACCAATGGTGAAAATTACCTTGCTTCTAGAGATGTCGGGTTAGCTAGGGCTGAATTTACAGAACCTGGTGACCCTCCATTGAGTGTGGAAAACCAAGGTGCAAAGAGAACCTCTCTTCCTAAGCCATGGAAGCAAGTAGCTATTTATGTTGTGAAGTACATTACCTGTGAAGGTCATCAATCAAATCTACTTTTTGTGCACTTCAAACTTCTGAATCATATGAGGCATGGGAGAAGAATGAATGTGCAAAATTTTCTATACCACCTTCTCTCAATCATGGTGGTTGAAACCCAGAAAGGTAGGGATAATTTTGTTTCCCACCATTGTCTGATCAAATTGCTAGTTGAAAAATCTCTGCATGATGTGTCTGAAATGACTTGGGAAGAATTCTTAAAAATTCATCAAATTAGACCAGAGCATTTGTGACCTAGGGTTTTGCCTCAACCTCATAGGGCTAGGAGGAGAGTGAGTTTTGTTGAAGCCACTCCTGGAACCTCAACTTCTGGTGCAATCCCTAGTGTAAACCCTCTTGTAGTTGAAAAAACTATAGAGATTAGTTCTTCTGAGGCATAGAATTTAGACAAAGAAAGTTCCTCTTCAAATTCTGATGATGATGTTCCTCTTGGCACCCTAATTTGAACTAGGGCACAGAAGAAAGAGGCAGAAATAAGGAAGGGTAAAGATAAAAATCAAACTATAGGAAAGGAAGTTCTTAGCTCTAAGAAATGGAAGGTTGACACTGTTCTTCCTACAACCAAAGAAAAACATGAGATCCCTCCTAGAAAATCAAGACCAACTGGGCCATCCTTTGGTGTGTCTCCGCAGGGAAGCCCTAGGACTAGAGAAACATCACAAGAGGACACATAGGCCCCAATGGGGCAAGTGAACATTGGAGAAAAGGACATATTTGAGGAAGCAGCAAATGTAACATGGCAGACCTTGCTGCCATTGCAGAACAAGTTGAGAGTCAAGAGTATGAGGAAAATCAGGAGCTCCTGCAGCAAGAGCAGAAGCAAGAGTTCCTGCAGCAAGAACAAGACAAGAGCAAGAGAAAGAATAAGACGCCCTGCAGCTAGAATTGGGAGAATAGTCAACACCTCTACAATTGGAATTGGCTAAACATTTAGAGACCCTGCAGCCAATGCTACATGAAGAGAAAGCATCAGTGCCAGGAAATTTTTTGGTAGGAATACATAGGCCCTCTGATTTTTCAATGCACACGGTAGCTATGAATTTATGGAATGAGATATAGAGGAGAGAAGAAGAATGGAAAGAGGAGAAATGCAGGCTGAAGAAGGAAATTCAAAAGAGAGATGAAGAGATTGAAGATAAGAATGCAAAAATTGTTTCTTTAAAGGAAAAGGTGGCCAATATGGAAGCCTTAGTACCTCAAATATTAGAGTGAAAGACTCCTCCAAGGGTCTATGTTATGTATTTGAAGGAGAAGCATCTTTCTTTTAAACTAGCAAGGATTGTTGCAGGTTTGAGTCCTTCCATTGAGACTCCTCTTGAATTTTTCAATGCTTATCGGATTGCTCATCCTGAAATGAAGAACTTATTGTGTGAATTATATTTGCATAATTATGTTGTGGCCCAAGACCATGATTTGAATCCATTGTTGTATGTTGGGAATGTCCAATTAAGGGAATTTATGTCTTGGATATAGAATGAGATTAGTTGGGGACAACAGTTCAGGACTTATAGGCAAATAGAATCCAACACTCCCCTGGCCATCAGGGTTGAATCTAGAAATCCAGGAGACATTTTCAATGATTGGCACATAATTCTTTACAGACCAAGCTAAGGCAGTAGGATTCTACCTAAGAGAGAAGAAGTTTATAAAGAATATGAGAAGATAGAAAAAACCGCAGGGGAAGCCATAATGGGAAATTTGTCACAAAGGTGGAACAGTTTGACTGATGAGTTAAAACAATATGAGCCTCACTCTCTACAGAACTATGTTGCAACATGTAAGAGGGTTGATAGATATATAAATATTAGAAGGACAAAGGGACAATTTTGTCTTCCATTAACTTTTCAGCCACCTATCCTATTATGGCATGTGCCAAATTTTAGGTATTACTAGTATGATATAGACGTAGAAAGACAGAGATGGAGCAGGTTGGACAAACAACAAGGGTTTTATTGGGACCCTAACTCACATACTGCAAGAACTAATGTAGGACAACTATCAGTTGCAAACTTCATGGCATTAACTAAGCAAAAGAACAACCCTTCTTCTTCTATTGGAGGATCGACAAAGTCTTAGGTTGGGGGAGTGATGAGTCCAGTTTATGACTCAATTTTGATAGTGTTTATTATCTATCTGTTGTAGTTGTCATAGACTTTGATACTTGGATGCTGACCTTTTTATGATATTTTCTCAAAACCATAGACATTGGGCATAAGCTATTTTTGTAACCTTTAAATGACATTGACATGCTATTTGAACTATCTATATTAATTTTACCTGTGGATTAATGAATGTTACTTTAAGATAGTTACAGATATGTAATTATTGTGCGTACTAATATTGTTATGCAGATATAATTAATAACCTACAAAATTGAGGAATATTTTGCTAGTTGGTCACTCGCCATCAAGTCAACAAGGTGATCATTCAAAGGTCAATGGAGGGAGATTCCTAGTTTAAATCGAAGATTTATAACCACCTTGTAACTAGTCTTAATTGTTTGTTGAGTGAATATAGGAGTTACTGTTGTGCTAGATCTTCGTTAAGGAAAACATGCTTGACCAAATTCCACGCATGCATAACCTCCTCTCCACTTTTCTAGCTTTCCCTAAAGTGGCGTCCTCCTAATATGTTGGAGTTGGTTGCCTTGCTAGGTAGTTAGTTAGTAGTTTTTCTTCCTATAAATAAGACTCAAGTGCTCCTTCTCAGAAGGTTGATTAATCTGATGATGTACTCACATTCTTAGTTTTTTTAAGTAATACAGTTATTTTGCTCTATTTTTTCCAATGAATAAAATGAAGTTGTAAGTTCGTGCATCTAATTTTATATTTGTCTTAAGGGATACTCATCCAAGGGGGCCCACTTGGTGAGCATTCCATCCTTTAGCTTAGTTGTTACTTTTTGTTTAGTAATTAGTTAAGAATCTGGCAGGGTCTGTTCCTGCAGCCACTAGAATTCCATTCCATGACTATTCCTGCATCCAAAGCAAACAGAGTAGTTTCTTGTTTGTTTTCTCATATTTTCATTTCTTTCATGCATTTTAGTTTAGTAGATTTATTGGTTGATGCTCAACACTTATTTCATTTCTTTCCAAGCAATTTACTTTAAAAATTATGTTTTCTTAGCTGTAGGGTGAATATGGCTACTTTGGATTCCTAGTGCACATACTGTGCTAACCCATTTCAAGTCTATGTCCCTAGGTCGACAAGTTAAATGCACCTTCATGATGATTGAGATAGATATTTAGATTAGATTTCCAATCTCTGAATCATAGCTATAAGGGCTTAGTTGTTAGATCATTGTAGGAGGCCAACACATGTTGACCCAAAACGAATTTTATTTTTCTTTTGTTTTTGCTCTCTTTGTGTCATTATTCCAGTTCTATGTGTATTTGAAGAATGATGACAGTTTTGAGATCTTTAATAAAAACATTGCAGCAATGAACATACTGACCCCAAATCCATAGATCCCTTATGTGTTTGGTGTGTTCCTTTTGAAGGCAACCCCTCTTTCTTTTGCATGACGCAACCTTACTCAGAAACATGACTTGGCATAGGGACTTTCCAAGTTGGCTCTCATGTCCTGTTTCTTTTTGCATTTTTCATTTTGCTACTTTAAAGTAATTTCTCATAGAACAGAGTGTAGAAATTCCTTTAAAGTGGGGGCATACATTGGCATAATTCATTTTACATTTTTATTTTTCTTGGTTCTTAGTGCAGCCTTGTTACTTTATACGATGCATTTTTCACTTTGTGGATGACACTAGGTATGATGTCCTCCATGAGCGTGATCTATCTTAGCATATTACATTCCTCTTAGTGGCCTGATGCGACACACTACATCCCTTCAGTTGTGAATATTATATTCTTTGATCGATCCTCTTTTGGAGACATTGGACATAATGTTCCCTAAGTTATAAACCTCACATGAACTAAGCAAGACTCCTTTGAACAACTTTTGCATGTTGCATTTTTCATTTATATGACCACCTTGCATAACACAGCTTGCATGCATGTGGTGCCATTGTTGGATGTTGGGGTTGTGTTTCTGATATGTGGTTGCCATTGATGTCAACACTATTAGCACTAATGCATTAGAAGTTGCATATGTCGACGATATTGAGAAAATTGTAATAAAATAAGTTGCAAGTTGTCAGTGGTGAAGTGAAGTTCAATCTATTGGTGAGTTCAGTACGTTGATGATCATAGGTTGTGGACTAAAGGGTTTCTTGTTGAGTGTATCTAGTTTATCCACATTGAGTTTCAGAGATCCGCGTGAAGATTTGATCGAGTTATGAAGATTTGTATTCTGACAGTTTTTTTGTTACTTCAGTTTGTATTCCTAAATGAAGATGATGTGATTCCAGTTAGTTCAGTTGTTGCATATGCTTCTCTGGTGATTCATGATGTTTGTGGATATTTCTAGATCATGATCTATCTATGTTGCACGTCTGCATTGATTGTTGTGCTCGTGATTGACGATTTTCTCTTACATGTTCATGTTTTTCATGTTATTGGCCGACAAGGCATTTATAGCGTGTTGTGGATCCTTGAGGAACAATTCTTGGAGGTGGTTCATGTTCAAGGGTGTTATTTTGGGTATTCACTAAGTTGTGGTCGACCTTGGTTGATCTACATTAAATTGTTGTTGAATTGGGCCGACATGTAGCGATGTAATTTCTTGTTGCAGATATAAATAAGTGATTGTTTACTTCATTTGAAGGTGTGCTCATGGATTTCAAGTGTGTATATGTGTGAATAATTTTCTAAATCATCTGAAGGTAGAGCAGAGTGTGAAGAAGAGTGAAGAAGAGTGGAGAAGTGTTCATGTGCTTAACTGGAAATGTAATCAGGCATTATTAAATGCTATTTTATCAGTTCAAATCCTTGTGGATGTAATCTTAATCTTTCTATAAGATGGTGTGTCTTCCTTTGGGCAATTATCCTTGTTGTAATTGAGCAGTGAGCTCTAGGCAATGTTTCTGAATGCATGTGCATTCCCCAATTCATTCTTTATACTTTTAATAGGGTATAATCTTGTGGACTGACCTCCACCGTGGATTTTCCCCTAACAGGTTTCCACATAAAAAATCTTGGTGTTATGTGTGTTTTTGATGTGTTGATGATTTATGATTTCACTGTTAATAATCATATATGAGAATAAGGTTAATAAAGTTAATAAGTTTTGAATTTATATGGCAACTAATTCACCCCCCCTCTCAGTTGACTGCCCTTATGTTGCCAACAATTGATATTAGAGTAGGTTCCTTGAAGAAGTTAAACAGCTTAAGGTGATTCAGGATGGCGACATATAAAAAGGATAGTCTGAGATTTGATGGAAAAAATTACTCTCTATGGAAGACTCGAATGGAGTGTCATCTGAGATGCATTGGTGAACTCTACTTGAGAATTACAAGCAATAGGTATGTTATTCCACAGTATGGTCCTACTAATACTGCTAAGAGTAGAGATGTTGAGTACAATATCAGAGCTAAGGAGGCATTTTTTAGTACTTTGACTGATACTGAGATGACAAATGTGATGGATCTGAAGACTGCTTATGAGATCTGGAAAAAGTTGGAAAATTTATATGAAGGTGATGCTAATGTGAAGATTGCTAAGCTACAAAGTCTGAAATGGAAATATGAAATGTTGAGAATGGGTGATGATGAGAACATTACTACTTTCATAAAAAGAGTGAATGAACTTGTGTGTGGTATCAGAAGTGTTGGTGGACAATTGGACGAATCAAAGATTTTTGCTAAGGTTCTTAGATCCTTTCTTGCTTCTTACAAAGTCAAAGCTAGTGCTATTGAGGAGATTTGAGCTGTAACAAATGTAACCAGAGATATGTTGATAGGTAAGCTTACTGCTTTTGATTTGAGTGAATTTGGTGATGCCCTCCCTAAAATAGAATCTGCATTCAAGGCTACTACTTCTAGAAGAGATAAACAGAGATATGATCTGGGTGAAAGTTCATCTACAAATACATTCAAGTATGAGGAAGAAATGAGATAGATTGAAGATGAAGAAAGAGAGCTAGAAGAGTTGGAAGCACTTATTGTCAAAAGAGTAGTGAGAGGAAAAGGTAAGTATGAAGGAAAATTTCCTGTTAAATTTTTTTCTTCCAATAAGATAGGTCATTTTGCATCAAGGTGTCCAGAAAGAGCTTCTAAGCCAAGACATAACAAGCCTACATTTCAAAAGAAGTGTTACTATGTTGCTGATGAAGGTGTGACAGATGATGAATCTGATAAAGAAAATGGAAGTGATGGTGAATGGGTATTTATTGCTATCAAGGAAAATAATCCTATGTCTATTGAATCTGCTAGTTGTACAAATGTGGAGAAAGACCTAGATACTCGAGTTGAAGAGAATGATGAATGGGTGATTGACAGTGGATGCTCTCATCATATGAAAAGAGATAAAAGTAAGTTTGTGAGCTTTGAAAATTATGATGGTGGTGTTGTGAGATTTGGTGATGATAAAGCTGGTGTGATCCGTGGCAGAGGATGCATTTCTCTTAATGGTAAGCATATTATTGATGATTTCTTGTATGTGGAAGGTCTAAAGCATAATATTTTAAGTGTTGGATAGATGGTAGATAAGGGATACAATCTTTAGTTCAAGGATGGAAAGTGCAGAATATTGGGAAGTTTTGGAAATGCAATTGCATTAGGTACAAAAACTAAAGGTAATATCTTTCACTTGGGTGTTGCTAGTAAAAGTTGTTTGATTGCTCAAGTTGATGAAATTTGGTTGAGGCATAGGAGAATGTGTCATGTTAACTTTGATAATATTGTCAAGATAAGTTATACTAAGATTGTGAGAGATCTTCCTAAGTTGGTAAATCTTACTAATACTATATGCAAGGAATGTCAGTTAGGGAAGTAGACTAGAAATTCATTTCAGAGCAAACAACATAATTCAAATGAATTGTTGGAGCTTGTGCATACTGATCTATATGGTCCTTCTAGAGTCAGAAGTCTACAAGGTTGAAGGTATTTCATGTTACTCATTAATGATTATTCTAGAATTATGTGGGCTACTTTCTTAAGGGAGAAATTTGAAGCTCTGGAAAAGTTCAAGATCTTTAAAGCTATGGTTGAGACAGACACGGGTCTGAATATTAAATGTTTGAGATCAAATAGAGTCGGTGAATTCACTTCTGGTGAGTTTAATTATTTTTGTGAAGAGCATGGGATAAGGAGACAATTATCTGTACTGCAGACCCCTCAGCAAAATGGAGTTGTGGAAAGGAAGAACAAAATAGTTCAAGATGCTGCTAGGACAATGATGTTGGAAGGAAATGTTCCTCATATCTACTAGAGAGAAGTTGTGAGTACTACTTTTACACTCTCAACCAGGTACAAATCAAAGGTGATACTGGTAAGACCCCTTTTGAGCTATGGATTGGTCATAAGCCTACTATTAGATATTTCAAGATCTTTGGAAGCAAATGTTATATCAAAAGTGAAGATATAGGAAAGTTTGATGCTAGGAGTGATGAAGGTATCTTTCTGGGTTATTCTACTAAAAGCAAGGCCTACCAGTACTACAATAAGAGATTGAGGAAAATGGTTGAAAGTGAAAATATCAAGGTTGATGAAGACATACCTACACCATCCAAAACCTATGGATATGATTTTGATGATCAAAATGACAATGCAAATAAAGGAAAGCAAGTTCAGACTTCAAATCAAGTTCAAATCATTCTGGTGAATCAAGAAAATCAAGAGGAAGGAGAAACTGGTCAAAGTGTAGAAGAGAGATCACAAGAGCCTGAAGTTGAAGAACATCCTAAGACTATAAGGTATGTAAGATTGAATCATTCAGAAGATCATATCTAGGTGATAAGAACAAAGGTGTCTAGACTAGGAGAAAAATTGCAGAAGAGTATTGTTTGATTTCAAAGACTAAGCCTACAAATGTGAATGAAGCATGTAAAGATGACTATCAAATAGAAGCAATGAAAGAAGAGCTACAACAAATTGAGAAGAATGATACATGGATTATTGTTCCTAGACCTAAGGATAAAAATGTCATTCGAACTAAATGGGTCTTTAGAAACAAACTGAATGAGCAAGGTGAAGTGATTAGAAACAAAGGAAGACTGGTATGTAAAGGATATTCCCAGATGGAAGGAATTGATTTTGAAGAGACTTTTTCCACTATTGCTAGAATTGAAGCTATGAGATTGTTTCTTGCTTATGCTACTTACAAAAACTACAAGGTTTATCAGATGGATGTCAAGTCAACTTTTCTAAATGGCAAGTTGGAAGAAGAGGTGTATGTGGAGCAACTAGATGGATTTCAGTTGACTGATCAGGGAGATATGGTTTGTTGGTTGAAGAAAACTTTGTATGGACTTAAGCAAGCCCCTAGAGCATGGTATGCCAGATTGGATAAGTATTTGTTGAAGCTTGGATTTAACAAAGGTACTGTTGATAGTAATCTGTATTTCAAGATTGATCAGGATAAAGATTTGATTGTGGAAGTGTTTGTTGATGATATCTTTTTTGGAGGAGATGATAGTTTGTGCATGAAGTTTTTTGATGAGATGCAAAGTGAATTTGAGATTTCAATGATTGGAGAGATGAAATTATTTTTGGGATTGCAAATTACTTAGTTAGATAAAGGGATCTTCATATCTCAGTCCAAGTATGTGAAAGAATTGTTGAAGAAGTTTGGTATCGAAGATTCAAAACCAGTTGGTACACCCATGGTGATCGAATGTAAGTTGACAACAGAAGATGATTCTCCAAAAGAAAATCAGACTAGATATAGATCAATGATTGGTGGATTGCTTTATTTGACTCAAACTAGGCCTGATATCATGAATTTTGTATGTATTATTGCACGATTTCAAGTTCATCCTAAAGAATCTCATGTGACTGCTATGAAGAGTATTTTCAGATACTTGAAGGGGACAATTTATTCTGGCATGTGGTATCCTAAGGATGATGATCTTACTTTGAGTTCCTTTATTGATGTTGATTGGGCAGGAGATGTGAATGATAGAAAAAGTACTAGTGGTGGTGCATTTTTCTTGGGTAAGAAATTGATTTCATGGTTAAGTAAAAAGTAGAATGCCATTTCTTTATCTACTGCAGAGGCAGAATACATTGTTGCTGCTAACAATTGTACTCAAGTATTGTGGATGAAGCAGATGTTGAAGGATATCAGAGTTGTGTATGATGAGCCCATTGCTATATTTTGTGATAATTCAAGTGCAATTAACATTTCTAAGAATCTAGTGTTGCATTCAAATACCAAGCATATATCTATCAAGTTTCACTTTTTGAGAGAGAAAGTGAGTGAAAAGAAAGTCAGATTGGAGTATGTGCCTACTAAGGAGTAGATTGCAGACATCTTTACCAAACCATTGCCTAAGGATACTTTTGAGTATCTCAAAGGGAAGTTAGGGGTGATTACCCCTCCCAATCAGAACTAAGATGCATTTCCTTGCATCAGTCCATGCATTTCATAGTCATATCTTGATCTGGATTGATGTTGTTGTGGTTGCTACTCAAGGGGAGTAGTCAAATGTTTAGCTGTTCAAATATGTGGTTTAGAGCTTGTATAGAAGATATCTTTTTCATTGATGTCAAAGGGGGAGTAGAGTAATGTGAAAAACTTTCTAAAGGAGAAGAACCTTGTGAGAAGAAGAGTTATGTGGATGAGTTGAGGAGAGAAGAATCAAAACCTAAGGGGGGGTAAGTGTTAAGAGATAGTTGTGTTGATGGTGTTTTTCACATCATGTGTTTCCATCAATGCCAAAGGGGTAGATTGTTGGATGTTGTAGTTTTTTTTCTGATATGTGGTTTTCATTGATGTCAACACTATTAGCATTAATGCATTATAATTTGTATATGTCGATGATATTGAGAAAATCATAATAAAAAATAAGTTGCAAGTTGTCAGTGGTGAAGTGAAGTCCAATCTATTGGTGAGTTTAGTATGTTGATGATCATAGGTTGTGGACTAAAGGGTTTCTTGTTGAGTATATCTATTTTATCCACATTGAGTTTCAGAGATCCACGTGAAGATTTGATCAAGTTATGAAGATTTGTATTCTGGCAGTTTTTTTGTTACTTCAATTTGTGTTCTTGAATGAAGATGATGTGATTCCAGTTAGTTCAGTTGTTTTGGATGCTTCTCTAGTGATTCATGAGGTTTGTGGATGTTTCTAGATCATTCTCTATATGTGTTTCACATTTGCATTGATCATTGTGCTCGTGATTGATGATTTTCTCTTACGTGTTCATGTTTTTCATGTTCTTGGCCGACAAGGTGTTTGTAGCATGTTGTGGATCCTTGAGGAATAATTATTGGAGGTGGTTGGTGTTCAAGGGTGTTATTTTGGGTCTTCACTAAGTTGTGGCCAACCTTGGTTGATCTACATTAAATTGTTGTTGAATTGGGCTGACAGTTTATATTCATTTTATTATTTTGTTGAAGCTGACATGTAGCGATGTAATTTCTTGTTGCAGATATAAATAAGCGATTGTTTATTTCATTTGAAGGTGTTCTCATGGATGTCGAGTGTTTGTATGTGTGAATAATTTTCTAAATAATTTGAAGGCAGAGCAAAGTGTGAAGAAGAGTGAAGAAGAGTGGAGAAGTGTTCATGTGCTTAACCGGAACTGTGATCAGGCATTAGCAGATGCTATTTTATCAATTCAAATCCCTACGGATGTAATATGAATCTTTCTGTAAGATAGTGTGTCTTCCTTTGGGTGGTTATCCTTGCTGTAATTGAGCAGTGAGCTCTAGGCAGTGTGCTTGAATGCATGTGCATTCCGCATTTCATTCTTTATACTTTTAATAGGTTATAATCTTATGGACTGACCTCCACCGTGGTTTTTTCCCCTAATAGGGTTTCCACATAAAAAAATCTTGGTGTTATGTGTGTTTTTGATGTGTTGATGATTTATGCTTTCACTGTTAATAATCATATCTGAGAATAAGGTTAATAAAGTTAATAAGTTTCGAATTTATGTGACAACTGATTCACCCCCCTCTCAGTTGTCTTCCCTTGTGTTGCCAATAGCTATTACATTTGTTCATGAGTTCTAAGCATACAAAGCTTTGCTTGTCTCATAAAGCACGAAATGGCATTGTACTTTGTGGCACCTTATTAAAGTTATCATGATGTATAACTTTAGTATGGTTGAGTCGGAAAGCCCATTCTGAGGTATGAATTCTCCCCATAGCCACCTGCTTGTGTGAGTGAGTGCATACCAGCCGTGAGTGTATGTTCCTCACCTTTTGGGCCTTCTCACCTTGCATACAACTAGAATTTTTGTGGCCCCAGAGTGAGTATACTTGGGCCTTCTCACCCGACCGATAGCCATGAGTTTCGTCGCCCCAGAGTGAGTACACATTTCTTGTTTGGTGCAGAGCACCTTTTTGCTCCATTGGATGAGTTAGGTCTAGATAGATTCATGATAATCTTAAATAAGGCTATGTTAGGCCATTTTTTAATGTTGGTTATAGTTTTGAGGTCATTGTGGGGTTTTTAGGTAAATATTGCTATTTTGCATAAAATTGGCAATTTGAAAATGTTGTAAAGTGCAAAATTTGAAGGTTAAAGGGAAGCCCAACAATCATGGAAATTTATAAGGTAGTTTTAGGTGATGTAAGAGGTTGGATGAGTTATAAATATGTTGGTAACTTGATGTAGCTGGTTGTTGGAGGATTTGGAAGGAGAAATTCAATAAAATAATTGTTTTCAACTAGTTTTTGTGTAAATTATTCACTTACAACCTGTGTACGGTTCCATATAGGGTGTTATCAAATTAAGATGCATTTGAATTGTTATATATAGGATTTTACATTATTTTAAAGTTTATTTGAGTGATTTATATTAAGTTTCAAACATTTGGTAGGCCAATTCCTACAAGCGATCTGAAAACAGGGGTTTAAGGTTTTGAGGGTTAAAATGCATTAATAGGCCATTCCAACTTTTTGTACATGTTCTCTCTTGTTGGGATGGGATTGATTGGATTGGGAGTAGGTTTAGGAGTCATAATTTAAGGTTGGAAAAGTGTTTGTAAGAGTTTCTCCACACTGCCTTTGTTGAAAGTTTAGATTTTAGGCCTTTGAAACAAGGTTAGAAGTAGAAAGTTGAAGAGATTGTTTGGAAGAGGGTTAGAGTAAGTTTGTTTTAGTGATATCTGGTGGTGAATTTTTTTTTTGAGAGTTTTCTAGGGCATTAGGGGTCCCTAGTATAATAGGGCATGGAACCCTAGTTGATCAAAGGGTGAAAATAGGTGAATTTGTGTGGTTTAAAGAAGGAACGGTGTGATATTCTTAGGGGAAGCATTATTTGTGGGTGAATTAAGCTTGTGTAGGTACAATAAAGAGTGTTTTAAGTGTTTTCAAGTTTGGAAGAGGTCAGGTGATGGGTTTTTCAATAAACCCTTGTCAATTTTGAGAAAAGAGAGGGTTTTATGAAAATGGGTCTTAGTGAGTGAGTTGTGGCTTAAAAGCTAGAGAATATGGAGTTTTGCAAGCAGTTTGAAGAATCTTTGGTGGTTTCTTGGGTTGGTTGTAAGATTAAATGGGTGACCCTTTGTAAAAGTGTCCTAATTCAAGGCCTAGGTCAGCGTAGAAGACAAGATTTAAGGTTGATGTTTCAAGGGAGTTGCATAAGTTTCTGAGGTATGCTATAACTTGCTTTAATGGGTATCTAAATGTGTTTGAAGATGGTTGGTTTAAGGAGTTTGAGGTGAGTTAGGCTCAATTTTTTAGGTCTACAGACCTACTAGCAAGGAAGAGTGTTTGAGTGGAGAGTTTCCCTTGTGAGGGTTTGAAGTTTCAAATATGTGTTGAATAGTGTTGGATTTGTGTTGTTTGTGTTGGATGCCTCTTTGATTGCTATCAATTTGTATCAAAGTACAATACTAATCTAAGGTTCAGAATAATTGCATTGGAGAAAGGACAAGATGAATACCTTGGTTAGAGAAAAGACTGAAGAAAAGGAGATGCTGCAAAGAAAGGAAATTTTCAAAACCACCTGCAAGTGTCAAGGTAAGGTATGTACTGTAATGGTAGATAATGGTAGCCTAGGTAATATGGTATCTCAGGAGATGGTTGATAAGTTGCATTTAGCAAGGATTCCTCATGAGACTATTGAAAAGATAGTTGTCGTTGCACCAAAAGATTGACCTGTTAATGCCTAATACAGCTATTGGATTTATACAAGATCAAGATCCACATGAGGTGGTTAAACCATGTCACGAAGCCCAAGCATTGTGCTAGACTACGCCTACCATAGGAAGAGGAGAGAAATGGTCACACCTTGCAACAATCCCCCTAGTGCAAGTGTGGGGTTTGAACCTATGACCTCGGCTATGATACCAATTGCTGAAAAGATGGTTGTTGTTGCACCAAAAGATCGACCTGTTAATGCCTGATACAACCTCTAGATTTATACAAGATCAAGATCCATAGGAGGTTATTAAACAATGTCATGAAGCCCAAGCGTCACATTGGACTATGCCTACCATAGGAAGAGGATACTAAGGGTCACACCTTGTAACAGAGACACCTTATTATGTTTCTTGGTTGAATGGTGAGCATACTCTCTTGGTCAAGCAGCAATCTTGGGTTGAGTTTCAAATAGGTAGTTATAAAGATAGAATCTTGTGTGATGTTGTACCTATGAGTATATGTCATTTGATGTTTGGGATACCATGGCTATATGAAATATTTACTTTGTATGATGGAAGGCATAAGAGTTATAAAATTGAAAAGGATGGAGTTTCTTTTACATTGATACCATTAGTGGAAAAGGATTAGGAAAATTCAAGATGGAAAGAGTAATAATGTAGGGTAGAAAAGAGCTTATAATGCATTAGGAAGGAAATTCTAGTGAGAGTGTAGCCACTACAAAGAAGAAAAAGGTGGAGACAGTGAGTATTGTCAAGGATGCCATGTTGAAAGGAAAAGAGGATGGTGAGTTGATGATGAGATCTGAAAGAGAAAAGATCAAGAAAAAATTCTCTATGAAAAGGATGCCACTGCAAAGCATGATGAGGACAAAGGAGAGATTGGATTTTGAAAAAGGAAAGCAAAAGAGGGTGCAGGATAGTCAAGCACTATCAAAATAGTGAAGATCAGATCTGATATGACAGAGGTGTGTAGAACTGATACAAGGGATTGTGTGATAAAGGTTCTTGGGGAAGAGACCTTGATAAGAGGAAGAGATGAGAAGAGTGTAAGCAAGTTGCCAAAGGAGAGGAAAAATTGTCCAAGCAAGGATACAATAAGAGAGGAATGTTGTCCACTGATTGGACAAGAAAATGAAAGGTAGCAAATGTTTGATAATGAAGAAGATAGAAGACTCAATGGAAAAGAGGTCTTAGAGGCAGAAAGAATAAAGGAAGAGGTAGAAGGTAGAGTAAAGGAGATTGAATGGAATGTGAAGAGTGAAAATATCATCATGGGGGCAGTATTGTGTCCCTTGAAGGTGAATAAGGATAAGGAGCAGACAAGGATTGCTAATACAAAGGTTTGTATGTCTGAAAACACAGAGATAAAAGAGGCAGGAATTCTAAGAATAAATGGTGAAAAGAGCCAAAAAAAATGGCAAGTGAAAGAGTGTAAGATGGTTGAAGTGAAGCAATGTGAGAGCATGGTGTTTAGAGAAGATGGTGGACAGTTAGATTATGTTCCTAAACTTGATAGGACAGAGGTCCTTGGGATAGAATATTAGATGCATAGTGTGGACAGTCAGGAAAAGGAAATGGATGGTAAAGTTCATTTTCCATTGATGGGACAAGAAGTTGATGAATTTGAGAATACAATGATGGTGATGATAGAGAGTCTATTGCAGGTCAAGAAGGAAGAGAATACAATGAGCCAAGGATAATGGCAGAGAATAGTGGAAGGAATGGTAAAGGTTGAGAAAAGGAAGAAGGTTGTAGTCACCCCAAGAGGTGAAGATGGAAAATTGACAGAGATAGGCCAAGAGAAGGCCAAAGAAAAAGTGTTTGTGGAATATCCAATTGAAGTGGAGAAGAGTGATGGTGTGGTTAGGACAAAGAGTTTTCCTTGGATGATTAAAATTATTAGTAAGAAATTGTATACTACCATGATAGAGGTTGGTAAACTTGAGTGCATAGGGGTTTAGAAGATGAAGAACCTTAAGATGGTTGTGAAGAGAAAGGGTAAGAGGCACAAAGTAAAGTAAGTCCTATATTACTTCCTTATTTTGGTGATATTGTTGATGGGATTCAAGCCAAGGGTTAAGATGAAGGAGGACAGACAAAGTGTGGATTATTTTACAGTGAATGAAGAAGAAGGACAAAGTGCAAGCATAAGGATGCAGCAGATGAAGACAAATCCAAGCATGAAGATGCAAGTTCAAGATGACATGACAAGTGGAAGATTATCATGCATGGAAAAATCCAAGCCAAAGGTGAAGATGAAGATAAATGGAGTAGAGCATGGAAGGCTACAAGAAGGAGCATCAAAGTGTTTGAGATCAAATAGTTTCGCAAGCCAAAATGTTGCAAACTTCTAAGGGACTTGGAAAGCTTTCATGGACGGGTGAATGGTGCAGAGCACCTTGTTGCTCCATTGGATGAGTTAGGTCTAGATAGAGTCATGATAATGTTAAATAAGGCCATGTTAGGCCATTCTGTAATGTTGGTTATTGTTTTGAGGTCATTCTGGGGTTTTTAGGTAAATATTTCTATTTTGCAAAAAATTGTCAATTTGAAAATGTTGTAAACTGCAAAATTTGAAGGTTAGAGGGAAGCCCAACGGTCATGGGAAGTTGTAAGGAATATTTAGGAAATTTAAGAGGTTTTATGAGTTATAAATATGTTGGGAACTCAATGTAGTTGGTTGTTGAAGGATTTGGAAGGAGAAATTCAATAAAATAACTTTGTTTTCAATCAGTTTCTTTGTAAATTCTTCACTTACAACCTGTGTACGGTTTTGTACAGGGTGTTATCAAACTGAGATGCATTTTAATTGTTATATATAGGAGTTGAAAAAAATTTAAAGTTTATTTGAGTGATTTATATTAAGTTTCAAACATTTGGTAGGCTGATTCCTACAAGCAGTCTAAAAACATGGGTTTAAGGTTTTGAGGGTTAAAATGCATTAGCAGGCCATTCCACCTTTCTGTACATGATGTCTCTTGGTGGAATGGGTCTGATTGGATTAGGATTAGGTGTAGGAATCATAATTTAAGGTTGTAAAAGTCTTTGTAATATTTTCTCCATGCTGCCCCTATTGAAAGTTCAGATTTTAGGCCTTTGAAACAAGGTTAGAAGTAGAAAGTTGAGGAGATTTCTTGGAAGAGGGTTAGAGTAAGTTTTTTTCAATGATATCTAGTGGTGTATGTTATGTTTGAGATTTTTCAAGGGTATGAGGGGTCCATAGTATGATAGTAAATAAAACCCTAATTGATCAAAGGGTGAAAATAGGTGAATTTGTGTGGTTTAAAGAAGGAACAGTGTGATATTCTTGGGGGAAGCATTATTTGTGGATGAATTAAGCTTGTGTAGGTAGAATAAGGAGTGTTGGAAGTGGTTTTAAGTTTGGAAGAGTTTGGGTGATGGTTTTTTCAATAAACCCTTGTCAATTTTGAGAAAAGAGAGGGTTTTATGAAAGTGGGTTTTAGTGAGCGAGTTGTGGCTTAAAGGCTGGAGAATCTAGAGTTTTGCAAGAATTTTGAAGACTTTTTGGTAGTTTCTTGGGTTGGTTGTAAGATTAAATGGGTGACCCTTTGTAAAAGTGGCCTAATTCAAGGCCTAGGTCAGCGTAGAAGACAAGATTTGAGGTTGATGTTTCAAGGGATTTGCATAAGTTTCTGAGGTATGTTATAACTTGCTTTAATGGGTTTCTGAATGTGTTGGGAGATGTTTGGTTGAGGGAGTTTGAGGTGAGTAAGGTTCAATTTTTTAGGTCTGTAGACCTACTAGCAAGGAAGAGTGTTTGAGTGGAGAGTTTCCCTTGTGAGGGTTTGAAGTTTCAAATACTTGTTGAATAGTGTTGGATTTGTGTTGTTTGTGTTGGAAGCCTCTTTGATTGCTATCATTGTTTCAAACAAACAACCTAGATCCGATCCAAAATAGGTTGGAAAAATGATCGAATCTTTCTTTCATCTTTTCTCATCATCTATATGTGTGTTCCTTTGTGTTTATGTTTGGTTTTCCATGGGATTTTGATCCTAGCGGCTTGATTATTGATGTCTCATCTTACTAAGCATTAGTGCATTCAGAACCCTCTCGGTTGCACGATCGACTACTTTAGTGTGAATTTGAAGCAGGTTCATCCTCTCACTAAAGTGGGGGCTAACTGTGGACATGGAAAAAGTAACCCTTCTACTTTTTCTCATGTTCAAGCCCTCCTAATGGACTTTGGCTTGATTTTACCTAGATTTAATGTTATAATGTGGCCAACATGTTCACATTAGGTCTTGGAGCCTTGTGAATTATTAAGACTTCTAGGATGTCTTGTAAAAGTGTTGTGAAGTGTTGTAACCAACTTTCACACTTTTCTAGGACTCTTTCATTATAATTCACCTAAATAACCTCTTTTTATCACTTACCAAGTCTTATTTCAAAGGGTTGTAAAGAGTTGTAACAAACTCTCAAGCTTTTCTAGACTTGTCATCACTAATTCAACCCTTTCTCATGTTTAAATGACCCTTTAATGCACTCTCCCATCATACTTAAGTGTATTTTTGAGGATATTCCCATTAGACAACATTTAATGCACTTTAATCTTTGAAACCTGCTAAAATTTTCCTGGTGGGACCAAGTCGCCACCTGGGGAGACTTAGTTCTATTGGGCACAAAAATCAAAATAATTTTAACTTCTTGGCGGGATTTTATTCTCTTACCCTTGAGGTTGGCCTGTGATGCATTATTTTCGGGAATTAATGGAAAATCAAGTATAAATAAGGGTTTTTCCTCTCATTTTAACCCCTAATTCATCCACTCAAGCAATTCATCCATTCACTTAATAATTTTCAAGCATTCAAACACTCTAAGCATAATCAAGTCATCCATTGGAGCACTTCATTGCATATCTTCAGATATACACATCAAGGGTTTGGTAAGTTTATGACATTTCATGTTATTTATTTATCATTCTCTTCATATTTCATTTCATTATCTAGGGTTTGATTACCAAAGTGGGGTTTGACCAAGGAAAACCCCTATACTCTAACCCTTAACCCTTTTTCCCCTCTTTGCATGTGTGTTTGCAGGTCTTGTATGCAGATTTGTCAAATATTTTGGTGTCAAAAAGTGGTAAACAATCCATCAAAGTCAACATAACCATAATTGAAGCTTGGAGACCTCTTTTAGCCCATTTTCTATAGAATCGA